>PVJI01005076.1:0-100696 GCA_004026765.1 Micronycteris hirsuta | reverse complement strand
TTTTGAACCTTATGTGAAGAATTCCCAGCATTTCTCTGCCCTGTTTACCAGGTGCATTAGGGCTCTAAATCATTCCGTCTTCATGAATGTAAGTTGTTCCCAAGCTCCCCTCAGAATGTAACAAAAAATAGCTGGTGCAGTCATCCTGATTTCAAATCTCTGACCATCATACAGGAGTACAGACTCGGTGAAATCAAGCAGAAATTCGCTGCCATACATTTTTGCCTTTTTTTAAACAAAAATTCAAGTGAACGTAAAAAGAACCAAAATCAGACACATGACACAATCACCCAAACCTAGCAATTAAATCCAAAAAAGCAGTTTATAATAGTATAAGCAAAGAGAATCATTTTAGAAAGTACCAGAGACCTCCACTATCAAAAATGAGGTAGGTGTTTTTATACTTTCTTCTTTATGTTATTAAAATATTAATTTACTTTTAAATATAATCCTAGAGCTTCCTTCAAAATACCCTCTCCACGAAGAGGTGGGGCTGGGGGGCATGCAGGGTATATATTTATAGTGTCCTTTTAAAAGTTTAACAAAAGAAGGATTCAAACAGAGTTACCTTCACTCTACAAAAGTCTTTTTTCAAATGTGTAACAGGATCTCACTGCAGCCACTAGGTCTGTTCTCCACACAAAGAAAGGCTGGAAAACATTTGTGTTGTGCTTCTGGAGTTAAAAATGAAGAAGCCTTTTCCTTTCCATCAGTTCTTTTTTATTAATAAGGTGGCCATGCTAAGCCAGAAATTATAACCATCTGCTTTAACCATTAAATGCAGATTCAAAGGCCTAATGATAAAGTGACCTCTTTATTAATAACAGAAAGCGACAAGTGGCATTTTTTCAGAGCATTCAAAGAAATAAATCAGTCCATAAGTTCAAGTAGACGGTCCATCTCAGCAATATTGCCTCTTAAGTTTTCTCTTCTACTTGGCCTTCGCGGTTTTAACGGCTAGGTAAACAAAATGGGAGATCCAGAATTAGCTTTTCCATGGGTTTTGTTTACCTCTGATACTGATGAGATGCCACTTACTACCTCATACCATTCGAAGACACTAGCTCTTATTTCTCCCCGTCACAAAAGCATCATCACATACACAGTCTGACCAATGAGGGGACACATGGGACTTATTTCCTGCAGTGATTATGCCTGAATCAAGGTCTGAAACAAAAAAAAGGTGTGTGGAAAGCCACAGATCTGTAGGAAGAAACAGCAGAATCACAGCAGCTGTATTTTAATATTTCAATAATGTAGCTCCATGTTTTCTTTAATTCATAGATTAGAATTTTAATTATCCAGTCGCTAAATTATAGTGACTTTCAGTTGAAGTGGGTCCCCCACCCCCAGCCTCGTAGGGCAGACAGAAGCTCTTTGTTGAGCTGCAGACACTCCGAGACGCCGGTGTGGCAGCATCCGCGTCCCCTGCCTCAGATCCTTCTGGCAGGAAGCCTCCACCACCACCCAGAGCTCAGGAATCCCCGGGAGATGAATCTCCCTGGCCCTCATCCAAGGGGCTTTAGTACTGGAAGGGCCATAAAGACCTATTTACAAACCTCATCTTTCTCCTAACTCAATCAATAGGTTTGAACCCTGAAAAGCAAAGCGAAAGAGTGAATCAGTATAACTGAGCTAGGTCATGAAGGGTTAGTAGGAGCTCTTGGGTGGAATACTTTCTAAAGGATGTGGAAATCACTTGTCTGCCACCAGAGGATATTCTGCAAGTACTACTGTCTTCACTGCAAGGTTGAAATCCTCTGAAGGCTTGGAACCCCAAAGCAGGCACACAGCACCTCTACTCCACCGGGACCTCCTGCCCACTCCCTTGAAGTCCCATCTGCCAAGGTAGAAAAAAACTTCTTCAGTGCTGAGGCGTCAGAGGCGAGTCCACTGTACTGAGGGTTCAACCAAGGACCCTTGAAATTCACCTTGAAGGGGACATGAGGGTACTCCACCCATCTATGCCCTCCTGAAAACAACTTCCTTCTCTCCAACCAGAAATAAACATGCACCACAGCACAAGGAGTGTGAGAGGCCGCTTCTGTGCCAGCCAAATCCCGCAGATCCACCCCGGAGGCCTATGGGCGCAGGCTCATCTCCAGGCCACCCCTCCCGGGCTTGAGGTCAGGCATCCAGTAGATTCCTTGCTCTGCAGTGACAAGCTGTGTGGCATTAGGAGTTGTCACTCCACTTCTCGAGGCCTCACTATTCTTCCCCGTAAAATAAGAGAGAAGAGCTAGGTTGGGTCAAAAGTCCCTCACAGACTTGACGTTCTATAATTTTTAATTACTCTCTTTAACTATTGCCTCAGGTCCGTTAAGTATAAAATCATGCAGTCGTAGTAGATGGTTTTAAGGTCCTTTCCAACACTGAGGCACTATGATTCAGCTGATAAATTTGGATCACCAGCAAGGATTATCCCATTAATCTCCATGGTCATTTCCTTGCCAAATAATGGTAGGAATGTGCTTCAGCTGAATGCCCCCATCCCAGCTACCAGTACATCTGGTTGGGAAACGTACAACTACTTCTATCCCCCTCGCTTGCCAACACGGAAATCTTCAAACAAAGACGGGATGATTAATAGCATCTTTAATAGGGCCCTCACCTTGACATTAAATCTTGGGCTGAGGTTATCAAAAGCAGCAAACACACAAAGAACTTACTCACAGCCTGAGAGTAAGCCAGAGAGAGAGCCAGAGACTGTGCAGGTGGCTGGAAGGAAAACTGACATGAATTACAAAGAAAAGGTGCATTGAGTTAATAGAATATAACCCTGGTATTGAGGGTAGGGGTTGAAAACAGATGTGAGGGGCAGTCCACCTCAGCACCATGAGGAATAAAAGCAAGAGCGATGACTTTTCTCAAACACACACACACACTTAAGTAAAGCACATGAAAGTCACTATGTTAGTCCAGGGCTGTGGGTTGTGGTGGCATTACAGGGACATCATAGAGCCAGAAGCTGATTAGACATGGCCCCTAAAAGCCAGGATCCCAGGAGTTTGAAGCTCGTAAGTGGTGTGAAGGTGGGGAGAGGGTGTTGGGCATTAAGACTGTATGATCGAGTTCCACCTTACCAACGTTTTACAGTTACTAAGCCCCCAGACCAAATTTCTCATCTGTAAAATAGACATTACGAATATTCAGGATAGTTCAAATAATCATAAAACACATTTTTGTAAGTGTGTAAAACACACACAAGTATTTGGGATACAGAAGACACTCCAAAAAAACTGGAGCTTATTATTACCAAGATGTGCAGGTATCAAAGATCAGAACACCATAGTGGGTCAATGAAGACAGACAAACAGAAATCAAGGAAGGGTGGTAGTGACAAACAAGACGAAATAGTGGGCAAAGAGTTGAAATCGCAGACTACAAGAAATTCTTCAGCACCATCACTTTTAATAGTGTCTATTAATGTTAAGGAGGGAAAAAATCATTGTAGATAAGTGGTAAACTATGACCCCATTTATGCTGAAAGAGAAAAAAGCAGAGAGAAAAGCAATAAAATGAAGTAAAGAGAGACGAGACATACTCTAAACACTAAAAGTAGTTTTTACTAGGTTTAGATACCAGGTTATTTCAGGGTTTTTTGTCTGTTTATCAATACTTTCCAACTAGCTTTTAATATATACATAGGAACTTCTTAGAAGTTTTTATTTCAAAAGTAATAAAATTTGTAGATTAAACATTTAATAACATGCATTGAGAAGCTGCTATAGTGGGGAACCTGAAGTCCTGGAGCTCATTGGAATTCTAAGATTAGAGCTGTGTTCTAATTATTGCAAAAATTGTTATCACATATACAGAGAATCCCAGATCAGTCAATAAAAGTATGTGGAAGGCTTTCTTAATTCAAGAGCACAACATTAACCATTCCATGAAAAAAATATAAACTCCCAAAGAGCCTCACTCTCATTAGGGAACTAGACGTGCTCACATAAAATTGTAACTCACAATGCACGGTGCACCGGTGGGATAGTAAATTCAAGGAGGGTGATTTGAGCCAGCCCTTGGAGACCTGGGGGACTTCAGAAAGAAGGATAAAGTCACTTTCTGTTGCAGAGACGATTTAATTAAAAAGAAGCTCCATTCTAACCACCCGCCCAGGTAACAGAGAATCCATTGTATTCTGAGGAATTGAAAATCTTACAAGAAGGCAGATTGCATGACCTTTCATTTGCAATAGCTTCTTTTAGGAAAGGGAATAATTAGAATCACATAGAAGGGGCTGCTTGCCTTCACTCAATAGATAACTTTAAACAGACTTCCAAACCACACGAACCACGGTGAACAAGCAGGTCTCTGCGCTGGACTCCTATAGGGCCTAATTTTCACCTCAGCCCAACACTTACTCAGATTCCCTTCACTGTTATCAAGCTACTTAACTGCCTTCCATCCCTCGTGCCCAGCTTCCAAATACCCGAGCAGGCTGTAAACTCCTTTTATTCTTTCACGTATTTATCCATCAACATTTTTTCAACACGTGCTATGTGCCAGCAACACAAAGATCAATACGACGGCCCCACTCTCACAGAGTTCGTAGTCTAGGGGCAATTACTAACTCATTAACAGATACCAGCTCAGTGATTGAGACGTGCGCAGTGTATCCAAGAGCGAGGGAGGGGGGATGTGTGCAAACAGCCTGAACCCAGGCAATGGGGAATGGCACCCAGCGGGGGCAAAGGCACTACCTGTGGTAAAAAAGCAATGCAGACAGAGCAGAAAACCATGTGGCCAGACCTTAAAGTACGAGGCAGCGTGGAAAGACACAACCAGAAGAGGCGACACTGACTGAGGACTCAGAATGTGTGAGGTGGATTTAATCTTCACAATAACCTGAGGAGGTAAGTCCCATCGTCTTAATGTTACAAATGAGGAAACTGAGGTCACATAGGTTAAATAACTTGGGTAGTAAAGAGGGTAACCGCTCTGACAGGCTGCCGCTCCCTGAGGCTGGAAGGGTGAGCAGGGGCTGCTCTAAGAACCCCGTTTAGTGCCAAGCTAAGGAGCTTGGGTTTTTTCCATAGACAGTGAGGCGACGGTAAAGGGTTTGAAACAGGAGGCTGAAACAGTCAGAGCTACCTCAGCAGTCTACTCCAGCAAGGTGTGAAAGACTGATTTGAAGAGTTAGAGAGACCAGCTAAGAGGCTGTTGCAATATTCCAGCAAGTGATGGGGCTGCCTGATCCAATGATGTAAGGAAGGAACACAGGGAATAAATACAAGGCATTTGTTGGGCGATAATTCTCTGTGGTCTCTTGAGTTTCCATACATGTTGTGAGCAAAGCACCAGCTGCCCTTGGTTCCAGATTATCTTTCCAAAGACGTGTGTATAATGACAGCCTTGGAAAATATGGTTTTCCTCTGGAGCAAAGGGAAAGCGTGCTTAATGTCCAACATACAGGGTTCGAGTTTCCTAGACTCAGGTTCCTTTCCTGTAACACAATGCACTGCATGTGCAGGTGTCATCCGGCCCCCTTCATGACACTGTAAGGGAACTGGTGCAAGAAAATGCTGACACTTTAGCTACTGCCATGGCTATGAGTATAAAATTCCTTTGTCTCTAACCCGGCATCCATGAAACTGGCAGAATGACTAATTTATTTGCAAGTAGAGTAAAATCTCAAATCCCTCACAGTGGTGAAGGAGAGGACAGTGGTGTCACCACATGAGATAAAACATATAAAAGGTACAAGCCTGGGCATAGGAGGTCCTGGGGAATCAATGATACATTCAGTTTGGAGGCCTCTGAGACGTGCATGTGGGCTCATCCAGCAAAGAGCTGAATAACTGAGTCAAAAGGAGAGGGGTAAAATATAGCTATAGGGGTTATTAGCATCAAGGGGTAGCTGAAACTATGAGAGTACGTAAAATCCTCTACTCAACATATAAAAAGACTGCTGGACGCTCAGTGAGCTAAAAGCAGGACCTTCAAAGGAACCATCAATTCATCCTTAAACCCTGACTGCCCAGTAGAGGGCTTCACAGAATGTACATGCTACATACATGTCTTGTTAAACAAATGCCCAAAACTGGACTTGGAATTAGATACAGCCTTTGTTTAAAGTTGCTTTAATTTACCTATGTAATACTTATCTAGATTTTCTCAAATTAGGATCTCAAATACACAGCGTCTAAATTTGTTTCACATGAAACACAATCAGTTTCATATGTAGATAATTACAAATCTATCATTCTCTCATGTGCAACATTCTGTTCAGAAGCAGAACACAATTCTAAGACTCATAATTTCATGGTCACTAAAAAGTAGTCCTGTTGGTTTTCCTATTGGGGAAACGGTCTAAGTTTTCTCAAGGGATCAGTTCTTCATTCATGCATTTAAAAAAATACTTACTGAAGACCTATTATGTTCCAGGAACTGTACTAAAAGCTGTAAGAGATCTGAAAAGTATAAATGCTGCCCCTCCCCCAAAGGAATTTACAAAAGCAGAGTGGTAGAAATTGAGCCAGACCAGAATTCAGTTCCTAGATCCACATTTAGCAATTTTGTGACCTTGAGCAAGCTACTTAACCTTTAGAACCTTTAGTTCCCGCAACTGTGAAAGAAAAATTTAAAAAAATGTGTATCTCATAAATGGTGATGAGAATTACATTTTATAGTACATGTAGAGTACCAGAGATATAGTTCTCCCTTAGAAAGTGGTAGCTAGTATTATTACCATTATCATAAGCCAGTCGGGGAAACAGTACTCAGAGAAAAGTCCCTCACTGAGGGACAGTGGAGAACGCTAGGAACACCACTGAGATGTTCTAACGCACTAGAAAGGCAGAACTTCAGGAGCCTGATGAAAACAATAATATGTGACACTACTGAGTCTCTACTGTGTTTTAATTCATTTAAACCATCCTAACAAACTATGAATGAATAATATTATACCCACTTTCTGGATGAGAAAACTGACCCCTAGACAAGTCAGATAATTTGCCCAAGGTCCCCAGCAGAAAGTGATGGAGCAGGAAGTAAACCCAGGCTGTTTGGCTCCAGAGTTGATGCCAAATTGCCTCCTCAGGGAGAAAAACAATGCAATTTTTATGATATATTTTTAAAGGAAAAGAATGAGATCTTTGGCAGCATTTACCTTCAACCTACAACTATTTTTCTACTCGGTATTGAAAGATTATCCATAAATATCTAAGCAGACAAGCAGACTTTTCTAAGTTGGCTGGGATCCTATTTCATAGATTCTGCAAATTGAATAAGGAAGATTTACTGTCTCATACTGAACACCGGGTAAGGCAAAATCACAGTGCATAGTGGACTGACTCATGAAATCCACACGAACTCAAAACGAGGGGTGTGGAGCTCAAAGCTCTGAGGACCTTTATGAAATAAAATAACTCCATTTACCAACCCTCATTTCTTACTGATCTGTTGGCTGTTCATAAACACTTCCTTAATTAGAGTTTAATATACAGTCCTCTCAGATGCTGAGGGTTTTTCCTCCCCATTTCCATGTGAATAATATAACAGACTGCTAAGATATATAGCCACTGTGTTGGATCATCTTGGACTTCAACCAGGTTTTTTGCTGTTATTGCTTCCTTTTCAAAGACAGTGGAAGTAAAACACCCTAACCATCCAACCACTGAGCAATGGATAAATAAACTCCATGGGCTGTGCCCACTCGCATAATATCACAGACATAAAACTCAATATTTATAAAGACTGAGAAAAAATAATAGTTTTATGTTTTTTTAAAGATTTTATTTATGTATTTTTAGAGAGGGGAAAGGAGGGAGAAAAATAAGGAGAGAAACATCACTGTGTGGTTGCCTCTCAAGTGCCCCTCACTGAGGACCTAGCCCACAACCCAGGCATGTGCCCCGACTAGGAATCGAACCAGCAACCCTTTGGTCACAAGCCAGCGCTCAATCCACTGAGCCACACCAGCCAGGGTGTTTTATGTTAACTGAAAAAAGTTTGATGCGAAATAGTATACAAGTATACAAGATGATTGCATTTATGGACTTATTAAAAATGTGGAGGGCAAAATAGACTGGAAGGAAATATATCAAAATGTTGGAAGTGATTATTTACGTTTGTATGTGAGCCTAAAGGAGATTAGTTTTTTCACTTTCTCAATATTCCTCTATTTTCTTTGATGAATATATATTATGTATACATTTTTACTGCAGCAAATTAATTTAAAAACAAGGGGAGGAAATGGAAAGATGGAGGAGACCAGAACGGCTCAATAATACTCTGTCTCTACCCGATGCTTTCAGAACTCTGCTGAAAGTATTAATCTCTTTCTTATATTTCTTACATTTCTCAATTTTTTTGGAATATTAGAAAGATAGATGGATAGAGAGATAGATGATACATAGACAAACATTCTTTTACCAAAAACATTACAGAATAGCTCCTCTTAGAAATAACAGTCAAGACCTGGCTTCCCAATCCACTCTGCTATCTCTCTTCTCTAAACTAATTAACTGGGGGTGCTTCAGGCAAGGATAACTTAATCACAAGCATCTTAGATACAGAGATTTGACCTCTGACACTCTGAATAGATAGTACCGATAACCGATTCACATATGAACTAGTCACCATGCAAACATGACAGGAAGAGTAATTAGCACATGCATGGTTGGATATATACTATACTTTCTTTGGGAGCCACAAACAATCATCGATATAAATATCAATATGATAAAATTAATTCTGCTTTCTAGAAAAGCTTATCCAAATTTAACTTTGTTGAAGAAAATAAACCTATCCTGCTGGCCAGAAATGACTGAACAGAGTCTTATGGTGAAATGAGTAGTATAGCTACACAAACTATATAAAGAACCTTCGTGGCTATTTACATCTGGGAATGGGCATCACGTACACATTACCCCATAAGCAACCAGTAATCCTCTAACCACTTCCAAAATGCCAGTCATAACACAACAAAAAAGAATAATAGTAGGCACATTTTTTTTTAAAGAGCACAATTATCAGAAGTGCTTTGGGAAATTAACACGGCCCTACTCTGGCGGCCAAATTCATATGTAGTTCAAAAGGAAAACAAATCTGACATACTGAACATTTGTCATATGGCTCTCACTGACAGAGCAAGCAGCATTTCAAAGCAGAATGGAAATTGGAGTTCAGTGGGAAGTACAGATGCCTGACTACCTTTCTTTCAGGGGAGCAGAAACATTCCATTAGTTCCCTGCTGCTTTGGCCAAGTGAAGCCCAGACTCCCTGCCACTCATCCGGGACAGAGCTCCAGTGTCTGGATGCTGGCTAGCAGAAATTCAAACGTGCTCACGTAGTCCGTTGCTGGATGAGGCACCTCAGTGTGGTTGTCAGCCTTTAGCAATAGCAACTCGACAGGCCCGTAAGCTTTTTACAAAATAAACATGAATTAATTGGGAAACAAAGGGGAGGAAGTGGAGGGAGGCATTCTAAAAGGTGAAAAGTCAATTGCATTAGTGGTCACAAAGGAACCAGGGGTGTTTTTGTTTGGCTGTGGAACAGCCACCTTCAGAATTTTAAGCACTTTAAATAAGGCATCAGTGATTTTCAAGAAATTAACTTCAGGTTTCATCTGTGCCAAGTAAAGAAATTCTGCGATAAGACACTGCAAAGCTGGGGAACATCTACAATGCCTGCTCTTCTTTCCTTTTATGCTCTCTGGACTTGAGTGTCACCTCTTGGACTATCTGCAGAGGTCTCTTATATTCCTTTGCTCAAATTCCCCTTCTACACATGAAATATTAAGAAACTGGGTGTAGAACTTTTTTGATCATTGCTTACTTCCCTACTCACACCTTGACTCACAATGGCATTCTAACACGTATAGACTCAATTATCGTTCACAAATTGGCTTTCCTACTGGTTCAGATAAGAGGGCCCTAAAAATCCATTCACAACATTTATCTTTTCTACAAACTATCTCAAAAACTTACAATGGCCTTTGGATACTACAATGAGGATGAATCCTGGATGGGATATTATGGGGTATGGTATATAGATAGAGACTAAGGGCTTGCACTCATATCAGACAGACCTGAGTTCAAATCCTGACTTCGTAAAGTTTCAGGACCTGGAGGAAGCTCCCAAAGCCCATAATGGTTCTAATCCCGAGGGAGCTGTTGGAAGGATGGATTGTGATAGTTTACAAAGTGCCTAGCGGATCTGCTAATGATGACAGTAGGATCAAGAAGAAACCAAGAGTGTTTCAACCTCAGTCGCTACACAAATAAAAGGTGCTGTGGGGTTAGTATCAGCTTTGCACTTATGTAAAATATGTGATGTATTAACCACCTAGGCTCTGTTTCCTCAGCTGTAAAATGGGAGCACTACCTCAGTGAAAGCCTAAGTTTCAAGATGTGAACATGTACTTAGAAAAATGCAATCTGCATTGCCACGTGCAACCTATGATCCTAAGCAAAGCAGGTGCCTTCTCACAACCAAGTCATATTCTCTTTCCATCTATTCTTCTCACCGTCAGGTATATTTTATTGCACGGTGAGCTTCTCAAAGCGGGAGCTGTTTTACATGCTTTCTGCACAGAGTGCTCATAACAATACCTGGCACACAACACATGACCTATAAATGTGGGATGAATTAGTGACTGAGCCATCTCAGTATACTCCCCACAGGCACAGGGCTTTTGTACAACGCAGTTATCAAAATATGTTTGCTGAGTAAATGAATGTGCGTAAAACTGGGAGTACATTCACAGGCGGGGACTTCCTCTTACTCATCTCTAAGCCCCTGGTACTAGGACAGAGCCTGGCACAAAGAAGAAATCGGATCAACTAATCTTGCTCTGGAGACAGAACAGCTGGGGTTAAAACAATTGGCCTAATTCCAAAAAAAAAAAAAAAAAAAAGAATTGGTAAATTTGTGCATATTCCAGCTCTGGAAGGCCTTGTTTGTTGTGGCTAGCACTGAAAGAGGCATTTTACATGATGTTTTCTCAACAGCCTTGGTAGTGAGAGATGATTGACATCATTTTTTAAATAAATAAGCAAAGACTCAGAGAGATTAAGTCATTTGCCCCAAATTACAAAACCGATAAATAACAGAGTTGGGAATCAAACCCAGGCTTCTGGAACTCATGTTCTTCCCATTATGCAAGGCGAAACAACAGGGAAAAGCACCAAAATGGATGGGACCACTTTATTTAAGTTATACAGCTTTAGGGAAGAAAGGAGGTGAAATCAACTGTTGGGTCAGGCTTATGGAGGGAGACTAACCAGTTGGGGCTGCTGCTTCAGTGATTGCCCCACGTGCTCACCACAGCTGCAACCGTGCCCAGCAGAACTAGAAGGAAAGAAATGTTGACTCAAGGTGCGTTCCAAACAGGGTAGCCCGTCTAGGCCAGTGAGTGGGGGAAATGGCAATGCCAGCTCGATTCCTTCTCGGCATCACCTGCAAGTTCAGGCCAGCCCATCACTGGCCTGGGCCTCTGAGCTCAGAGCCAGCGGTCCATCTCCCACATGCTATTACAGCCAATACACACAGCTCAGGAACTCCCACGTGGAAAACACCAGCCACGTTTTCCAGAGAGCTGGAAGGAAAGGAGAACAGATCTCGAAGGAAGAAATGTAATGACCCTTGGTTTTGGAAAAATCAATTTAAGGGCAAGCTTAAATCATGTGTGCTCTTCATAGAAACAAACAAAAGTAAATAACCTTTATTTTAAAGCATCAGAGCAAGATAATCGCCAGATAAATATACCATTTTAAATTTTTTTATAGTTTCGTTAAGATTTGGTATGTCAACAATAGTACTTCTATGATTAGAGGGAAAACTAACTTAATGAAATCAAATATTTGAAACACCTTCTATTCTTAATGGTATCAAATAGGAACCCAGAATCTTATACATCAGTACTCTAGGGTAACGGCCTACCCAGATGAAGAGGACCCACAAAGTCTTAAAAGTAAAAACAACTGGAAAAAAAACCTGAAAAAAAAAAAAACTCTGCATGTAAAGCACTGATGTGATTTCACAATTCCTAAGCATACCAGAAATCATAAATATTTATAGAGCACACTCTTTATATTTCCAGTGTTCAAGGGCATAACTAAAGAAATCAGTGTGTAAATATGTACATGTGTGAGCTATTCTTTTAGATGACTAAAAAAAAAGCAAGCGGAAGTCCAAGCACGGCTGGAAAACTATGGGTTGTTTTTGTGTGAGATTTACTCTGGTCAGCCCTGCGGCTACCTGTCTGTGCACACTGCCTTTAGAAGGGAGAAGAGAAGGAAGGAGACTTTAAAGGTAGAACCGCCAAACCCATACCTGACTCCTCTCTGCCCTCGCTCAATCCAAGGCAGTCAGCCGGAGCTTGGAGATCCCCTGAGGACCACTCTGAGTTTCTTCTCTGCCAAGAGCAGAACCCTGGGCCCTGGGGGCTTCTGTTCACAGGCCCCGGGAGCCCACAAAACAAAGCAATCCTTCCCCAAGGCAGCCCTCCAAATTGTTTAGAGACCATTCTTGTGCCTTCTCTCTCCGCGGTTTGCTCCTTAATAGACATATCTGGTTTGCCACTGACAAAACCCTCAGAGCGGGCTAAGCATCTCAGACTAAAAGACACCAGCACCAAAATCCTTCCACTCTTGCGTACCTTTCACTTACGCTCACAATCACAGCAGTTAATTGCTTTAACTGGCTATCCCTGCCCCAATCCAACACCACATTAAGAGGATTAATCCTAATAAAATAACTCCCTTTTACTTAAGAGCCTCTTCTCTGCCAAGAGTTGTGTTAGGTGCTTTAAATACAATCCATTTTGCTATAACAGAAAATACAAGTTCCTAAAAAATCACTACACTATGCAAAATCATGCAGTAAAAACCACAGGGCTCATGAGAAAACAGGATCAAAGCACACCACTCAAAAACTTAATTAGTGACACAAAATGAAAGATAGGAATCTAACAAAAACAGCAGCATCATCTTACATGTGGTCAATGGTTAAGGCATATAAATAATAAATTTGGTGTTTCACCTTGAGAAGGACCTGAAGTTTGCTCACAGAAGTGGGTGTTGGAAGGATTGCAGCTCGGGGGTTACTAAGGCGTGAAAGGAGGGTTATGGGAAATCAGACGGCAAGCTGTAACAGCTGATGTGAATGGCTGTGGCCTCCCCCCGCCCCGCCCCACACACACACGGTGAGCTGTGGTGGCGAGTGAATCTGTGAGCTGTGTGCTCTGCGTGCTCCCACACAGCCCACTCCAGCTGGGCACACCTAGCATTTCCATGGATAACAATGATCATAAGCAAATGTGAAATTGGCGTTATCTTCAAATTGTTCCCTAATATATCAGGTTGGAACAAGTTTGTGTTTTTAAAACAAGCGTTATAGCAGAAATAACTGTACTTTATCTCACTGAATCCTAATGACCCTGAAAGATAGGTAGAATTGACTCCATTTTCCAGAAAAGGAAACTAAGGCTCAAAGAAGTTAAATGGTCCCCAAAGCCACCATCATTCATGGTAAGTTAGCTGAAGAGCTAAGATAGGACCAAGGTCTGCCAGGTGTCCCCTCCATCACCTTATTCCAGGGGTGTCAACTCACTTTCATCGGGGGCCACATCAGCCTCACGGTTGCCTTAAAGGGCTAAATGTAATCTTAAGACTGCATAAATGTAACTACTCCTTAACAGTTAAGTGGGAGCGCGGTGCTGCTGCCGGGTTGAAACAAGGTGCCGGACAAAACAAGGTGGAGGGCCGGATTCGGCCCCCCGGGCCTTGTGTTTGCCAGCTGTGCCTTACACCCCATTATTCCCACCCTTTTTTTTTTTCATTTGGCAACTAGTGCCAGAAGGGAGGTATGCTCACCCCTCCTGGGTCTAAAAGCAGAGATTCTCTGCCTCCCCCATCTGCCCCACAGTTCAGTGGGAATATCCCTTAAGTCAAGCAATGAGATATGTACCCAAAGATAATTAAGCTTTTTAAGCATCTGGGGGCGGAGGGGAGATCTCTAAACTTACTGTTGTAAAAACTCACCAGTCAGATTCAAGAGGAATTCAGTAGACCTCATGGAACTTAAAGGTTCACTCTCAGGAAGCCCCTTTTACTGTTTTAACAATCTCTCTTCTGGGAAGCTTGTTTCAAGTTTCTCGTTGAGGGAGAAAAAACTGTCTTACCCCATAAAATGACTATTGTAATGAAAGTCTGACCAAGTCACACACTGCCCTGAGGATCCAATCGAAGCTCCTGGCATGGCCTGCTAAGGCTCTCCCTGACCCGTCCCCTGCCTATATCTCCAGTCACACCTCTGACCCCTTGCCTGCCCCACAATGGATGCTCCAGACAGACTGAATAACTTTTAGTTCCCCATGCACTCTATGGTTCCTCACTTCCACATTCTACACATTATTCTTCCTGCCTAGAATACTCTTCACACCACCCATCAACACCCCTGAGTCCATCTGTTCAATGCCTATTCCACTTCCAAATTCCAGCTTCAGTGCCCCTTCCTCCTTGAAGCCTTCCATGGTCCTCTTTGCACATCTGGATTTGAGTTCCTCACAGGTGTTCCCGTAGCTCCTTGCACCTTCCCTATCACCATAGATACCCCACTTTACTATAATTACTCATGTATTTGTTCAATTCCCCCTCAAGATTAAGCTCTGTGAAGGCAGGAATGGCATCTAGTTTGTTAAATCAAAGAATGCTTTTGTATAATATAGCATGAGAGAACCTTCATATGAAGCACTTCATGTGACCCACATATGCCATTTTATGAAATAAACAAGAAATTGAGCCTGAGATCCAAGAGAGCAGATGCACTAGCCATTGATACACAACTGGTAAATGGTGGAGCATTCAGTGATCCCTTGTGGGGCTCACATTCTAGCAGTGGACTTACAAACAATAAACCAAATAAATAAATAGGATATGCAGTATGTCAGTGTATCCGATGGTGATGGTACTATGAGGGGGAAAAGCAAGGGAAGGAGATGGATAGGGCCTCACAGAGATGGTATGGTATCCTTTGAACGCAGACCTGGAGGAGGTGAGCCAGTGGTCCAGGCTGGCATCTGGCCTCCAGGCAGAAGGAATAAAAAAATGCCAAGGTACTGAAGCAGAAGTAGGCCTGGCAAGTTCAAGGAAAAGCGCAGAGGATGGTACAGCTGGGAGGAGTGAACTACATCTGCAATCTGGAAGGTGAGACTACAAATACTATTATTTCCTGAGCACCTACTATGAATTAGAAAGACGTATCTCCTGTCCCTACATATTTTCCCTTTACAATCTGGTCACATTGGTTTAAATACACTAGAATCAAAACATACCCTCTGAAATACAACATCAATATACAGATCAATTCACTCCTGAGCCTAGCAGAAGGATGTTGATCCCGTGAAAACTGCTTAGTCAGACCTTGCACTGAATGAAGAAACAGGTGGTGAAAGTTGCCCCCATTAGTAATTTTAGTGTTGGCTTCCTAGGGATGAACAAGAAATCTTCTGTACGTAAACAGTGCCAACAGCCACATTACAGGGGTTTGTGAGCTGTGGCTTTCTGATCAAACGTGAAATTAACACAAAAATGTTTTAAATGTATTATTGCTAGGGAAATTACATAATAAAGACAAAAGCTTCCCTATTACTTAAGGTAATGAAAACAAAAATAAGGATTTATAAGCTTCCCAGCTCTGACCTAAATTTGCGCTGCATTATTTTCCTACATTTCTTTCTACTTTAGAAAAACCACTACTAATTGCATCCACATTACACAGTATCAACCAAACCTGGATTTGGGTTTCTTCCAAGACCACCAACAGGCTCAAGTTACAGAGTTTATTAAATGGGTTGGGTTTTTTTTTTTTTCCTTCTCTTTTTTAAGCAAAACTTAGAATGCCATTACCTTTGGGAGGGACTAAACATATAAATGCTTGATAAATAACATTTTCAGAAAATCCCAAGCCTATGAATAAGGGGAAGAAACACATTTTTTAAACTCACAAAATAATAAAGGGTTTTTAAAAGCACACCGTTTATTGGTGGCTGGGAGCCTGGAGCTAATGAAAAAAACGTTTACAAGTTTGATTTGCACAGCTTTTATTTTGTGTTTCCTGGGTACAGACGCTGCTGGCTGTACTCTAGGAAAGCCTGGAACTCGGCTGGAAACTGAGAACACAAGGGATCTGAGACCAGTCCAATCTCTCCCTTGGAAGGCAAACGTGATGACCTACTACTTTCATGGCAACATTTCTAAACTCTTGACTCTGATCTCCAGCCTCGGTCTTCCTACAATGAGTTCTACACGCTTACTCAGGAGCATGAAACCTAGGCAGCTTCCTGGTGATGAATCACCCAAATGGTGCTTCATCCCCCAGAACAAGAGCCAAGGCCAAGCAGAACGCTTCCAGTTCACAGAGCAGAGCCCACTCAGCTCCTCGTCATCATTGCATTGTCTCCCGAGTCTCCTCCAATTCCTTCTCTTCTTGGAAATGATCGCTTTGGAAACATGCACGCAGTTCCTACTGACTCTCTACCAGCACAAGAAAGTGTGGAAAGAGGGAAGGTACAGACAGGGAAGTAAGTAATCAGTCACTGGTCTCATACTTCTGGGGAAATCAGTCTTTATTATTATTCTTCTTATTATTACCACCACCATGTTTTGTATTCTGTGCCTCTATCGCCCAGGCCCCACATTGCCTTGTATTCACTTCTCTCCTACATTTTACCTACAGTCCTCATTTTAGATGAGGAAACTGAGGTGCACCCAGCTAGAGGCAGAGCTGAGACTATACTAAGTTTGCTAGGTTCCCTGACTACTGGGATGTTCATCCCACTAAACCATTCTTATTTCACTCCAATGGCTCCAATGGAACCTACTGAATATGTATTTTGGCTAAAAATGGAATAAACATTGAACACTTCTCCCAAGTCACATGGGATAAAGAAATGGAATATTCACAAAATGGAATATGATACTATTAAAAATTCAGTTTCAAAGAATATTTTTAATAGTTGTATTGAGATATAATTTATATACATCCCATACAATTCACCCACCGTAAGGGTGCAGTCTAATGTCTTCAGCAAATGCATCCATCTGAGCAATCACCACCACGTTTCACTCTTAGAGCCTTTCCGTCACCCCAAACAGCTCTGCTGCCCTGCTAGCGGTCACTTCCTTCTCCTACCCAAGCCCTAGGCAAACACTAGCCTGCTTTCTGTCTGGTTATCTGCCTTTTCTAGAAGTGTCACATAAACAGAATCATGTATGTTCTCTTATGCCAGGCTTCTTTCACTTAGCGTAATGTTCTTGAGGTTTATCCACGTTGAAGCTTGTATCAGTATTTTGCTCTATTACATGGTTATACCACAGTTTGTTTATCCATTCACCAACTGATATACATTAGGGAGTTTCCAACTTTTGGCTATTATAAATAATGCTGCTTTGAACATTTGCATACATATTTTTGTGTAGACAAGTTCTCTTGGATATGTTAATTTTGGTGTTTTATAAAAATGATGGCCATTCTGTGGGTGCGTAGTGGTATCTTATTGTGGTTTTAGTTTATATTAGAATATTTAACACACCTCTGGCCAAGATGGAGGCATAGATAGATACACTGTGCCTCCTCGCACAACCAAAAGAAGGACAACAACAATTTAAAGACAAAAAATAACCAGAACTGCCAGAAAATCAAACTTTGTGGAAGTCCAGCAACTGAGGAGATAAAGAAGAAACACTCATCCAGACCGGTAGGAGGGGTGGAAGGGACTGGAGGCAAGGCCATGGCTGGAGGACTGGGTGAGGCCGCGGCTGGCGGAGTGGGCAATACCACATTCATGTGCAGATAAACTAGGAGGAACAAATGGGCAGTAAGACACACCACACAACCCAGGGTTCTAGCATGGGGAAATAAAGCCTTAAAACCTCTGATTAATCATATTTTAAAATAAATTGGGGTAATACTCTAAAAAGAAAACCCAAAAATCTCTGACTGAAAAAACCTGTAGGAGTTGAGGCAGCAGCAAGTAACTCCCAGCATCATAGGAGAGTTTGTTGGAGAGACCCACAGGGTCCTAGAATGTACACAAGCCCACCTACCTGAGAATCAGCACCAGAAGGGCCCAATTTGCTTGTGGGTAGTGGAGGAAGTGACAAAAGCCAGCAGAGAGCTGAGCAAGTGGCATTGTTTCCTCTCGGACCCCTCTCCCATATATAGTGCCACAACAGAGCAATATGGGTTGCCCTGCCCTGGCAAATACATAAGGCTCCACCCCTTACTATGTAACTGGTGCACCAAGACAAAAAATATGGCCCAAATGAAAGAACAGATCAAAGCTCCAGAAAAAATACAATTAAGCGATGAAGAGATAGCCAACCTATCAGATGCACAGTTCAAAACACTGGTAATCAGGATGCTCACAGAAATGGTTGACTATGGTTGCAAAATACAGGAAAAAGTGAAGGCTAAGCAAAGTGAAATAAAGGAAAATGTACAAAGAACCAATAGTGAAGGGAAGGAAACCTGGACTCAAAACAACGATTTGGACCAGAAGGAAGAAAAAAATATTCAACCAGAACAGAATGAAGAAACTAGAATTCAAAAAATGAGGAGAGGCATAGGAACCTCCAGGACAACTTTAAACATGCCAACATCTGAATCATAGGGGTGCCAGAAGGAGAAGAGGAAGAACAAGAAATTGAAAACTTATTTGAAAACATAGAGAAAGAGAACTTCGCCAATCTGGCAAAGGAAATAGACTTCCAGGAAGTCCAGGAAGCTCAGAGAGTCCAAACAAGTCGGACCCAAGGAAGCACACACCAAGGCACATCATAATTACATTACCCAAGATTAAAGGAGAGAATCTTAGAAGCAGCAAGAGAAAAGGAGAGAGTTACCTACAAATGAGTTCCTGAAAGACTCAGCTGATTTCTCCAAAGAAACCTTGCAGGCAAGAAAGGGCTGGAAAGAAGTATGCAAAGCCATGAAAGGCAAGGACCTACATCCAAGATTTCTCTATCCAGCAAAGCTATCATTTAGAATGGAGGGGCAGATAAAGTGCTTTTGAGATAAGGTCAGGTTAAAGGAGTTCATCATCACCAAGTCCTTATTATATGAAATGTTACAGGAACTTATCTAAGAAAAAGAATAAAATTAAAAATACGAACAGTAAAATGCCAAACTCACAACTATCAACAACTAAACCTAAAAAAACAAAACCAAAAATGAACTAAGCAAAGAACTAGAACAGGAACAGATTCACAGAAGTAGAGATCACATGGAGGGTTATCAGTGGGGAGAGGGAGAGGAGAGAATGGGGGAAAAAGTACAGGGAATAAGAAGCATAAATGGTAGGTACAAAATAGACAGGGGAAGGTTAAGAATAGTATGGGAAATGGAGAAGCCAAAGAACTTATATGTATGACCATGGACATGAACTAAGGTGAAGGAATGATGGTGGGAGGGGGGGTACAGGTCGGAGGGGAATAAAGGGGAGAAAAAAATAGGAAAACTGTCATAGCATAATCAATAAAATGTATTTTTGAAAAAGAATATTTAACAGCACTAAAAGTATTACCACATAATATTAAGAGAAACAAAGCAGGATTCAAAATTGTTTATATAGAATGATCTCACACATATGTAAGTCCTACATGTATACGAAGCTTTAAAAGAAATACATCAAAAATATATCTTCTATCCTTGACAAAGGATATGAGAGCATTTTCTTTCTTTACACTTTACTATAAACACGAAGAACTATGCACTGAAAGTCATTAAGTCATATATCCAAGCCTGGGCTAAACTCATCATTATTTCTTTATGAATGATCTATTCTGGGGTTGTCTGTAGCAAATTTGCAAAAGCAGGCTGGCTTCTCTCTGTCTCAAAGCATGCTTCTGAGACTACACTCAAGAGTCAGCAAACTACAAACCCCAGGCCAAATTCAGCTCACTGCCTGTTTTGGTATGACCTACATGCAAAGATCATCCTTGTCTTCCCAATTACTATGTACAGATGCAGAAGTTGGACAGTGAAGAAGGTTGATAGGGAAAAAAATTAATTCATTTGAAATACGGCACTGGCTGGTGTGGCTCAGGGGATGGAGTGCCGGCCTTCAAACAGAAAGTTCACCAACTCGATTCCCGGGTCAGGGCACATGTCTGGGTGGTGGGCCAGGTCCCCAACTGAGGGCGTGAAGAGACAACCAATCAATGTTTCTCTCACACATCGCTGTTTCTCTCCCTCTCTTTCTCCCTCCTTTCCTCTCTAAAAATAAATAAAAACCTTTTTTAAAAAAGATATCTGGTGTTGGAAAAGAGCTCTACAGCAGTCAGGAAGGTGAAAGAGTGAGTCCTAGCAAATTAAGCCTGAGACATAGCTGCTGGGAAAAAAAAAAAAAGACGAAACTGGAATTGTCCTACTTCAGGCATATCATGACATGGCAGGATTCTTTGGAAAGGCAATGATTCTGGTAAAAATAGCAAGCAGCAGGAAAAGAGGAGGACCAGCTATGAGGTAGACTGACTCCACAGAAAAAGCCACAGATGAGTCTACAGTATCTGGGCAGAGTTGCTGAGGACATCACTCATTCACAGAGTCACCAGGCGTTGGAGCCGACTCAATAGCTCATAACAAGTGTAGGAAAGGTCTTACAATTTTTAAATGATTGAAAAAATCAAAAGAATAATATTTTGTGACCTGCAAAGTAATATGAAATTCAAATTTCAGTGTCTATAAATGAACTTTTATTGGAACACAGATAGGCTCACACTTGTCTGTGGCTACTTCTGCACTATTAGAGCAGAGATGAGTAGTTGCTCCAGAGATGGCATGGCATGGCCTTTATAGCCTGAAATACTTACTATCTTCTGGCCCTTCACAGAAAAAGTTGGTTGATCTCTGCCTACCCATCCCTGATAGGTGCTCAGGAAAGGTAAGCTCGGTTCTGTTATCCTGAAGAAAATTCATTGTAGAAATAAATTATATTAACTCATATTAATATGTCTTTTATAAAAACATAAGATTTGTAGTTGACAATAGCAATATTAAAAACTTTCAAAGCACTATTTTAAATTATAAGCCTGTATTGTCCTGCCTGGCACCCACTGGGTCTTCCATACTTGTTGAACAAATCAGCATACAAATGGATAATGGGTGGGTGGGTGGCTGGATGACTGGATGGAACCTACAGTTACTGAGGGCCGATGTAGGGTAAGTGCCATTAGCAAGACCCACTGGGGTTGGGAGGGACCAAGTAAAAATCTGTGCTCATGAATCTGGTAACTCTCAAAAAATACAAATGACCAAAAACATTGAAAAGATGTTTGACATCACTAGTGAAATAAAAATGATGTAAAGATCAACAACAATATTCACTTTTTTTAACCTAGAAGATAGTCAAGTATTAAAGAAAAATGACAATACATAGTGTCAGTATAGGTAAAGGAAGAAACCGCTTTCTTTCAACAGCCTTCAGAGAGGGGTCTGCATTTCCCTGGTCTTTGTGGTAGGCAATGTACCAAAGGACTTTGGCCTTTGACCCAGTAATATGACTTCTAAGAATTGTTACCAGGAAAATAATCATGGATATATGGAAAAGTTTAGAGACAATCACAGCATTGTTAGAGAGAGAAAGAGAGAGAGAGGAAAAAAGAGGAAAAAAAATTAACATCCAACGACAGACAAAAAGAAAATTATGATACAATCACACCTAATATTAAATTGTCAAATTATTTGACAGCTACGTATTTTGATATGGAAAGTTCTTCACAATAACACTGATAAGGCGGGGGGTGGGGGATGGTGAGGCAAGTCATAAAATCGACTTGCAAAGGGATGAGCCTCATTTTTTAAAAATTTACATTTACATAAAAAGTTTTGAAGGATATAAGCTTAAATGAAAATAATTATTATATCTTAATTACTTTTCTTTTTACTTACCTACTTTTTCTCCTTTTCTACCACAAGCACATCAATGGCTTAATTTCTTAATTAAATAATAAAAGGAATTCAAGATCTAATAAAACTGAGAGCTCCAGGGCAGTCACACAAGTAAAATAAATAAAATCACATTAATGACCATTAATTAATTATAACGCAAACAAACCAGATTGTAAGCTCTTCTGGGCAGAGAGGCACACTCGTTCATTCAACAAATATCTATTTAGCATCTAGTATTAGTGTGTGCCAGATGCTGTTCCAAATATGATGGTTTCATCGGTAAACAAAACAGGCAAATCCCTGCTTCCATGGAGCCCCTTTCTCGTATTGCACATGTCTCACATCTCTGAGGCTGCCCTATCAGCAAGCACGGTGCTGGACATGCAAAAGTCCTCATTTGGAAATCCAGTGGTGGTTAATTTCTTAACAAAAGGATTCACGACAGTAAGCTTCCCAGTACATTTATTAAATGCTTTTATGCCCCAACCCCTCCCCCCCCCAAAAAAAAGTTCGCTCTAAATACAGCGTTTCATGAAACTGTCTAGTGCGAACAGTGGAGTAAATCCATAATGCCAAAACGAGAGCACAGGTTCCTGGAGCAAGTCTGACTCAGTCCCCAGCCATTTGCGGAGGGAGAAGCTGTCAGATATTTCATGAATAGCTAGGCTTAAGTTACTTGAACCAGCTGGGACTTTTCTTAAGCTACATTTTCCTCTGGCCAGAATATCCTCATGGCTGAAGCTGCCTGTTCAGTATCACTCCACAGAGAAATGGGTCTTTCTGTTTTCCTCATAACTGCAGACACTGCTGCTTTTTCAGGCTAGGGAAACCCACGGACCTGGTATTCAGCTTATGTAATAACTGGCTCCCTGCTGAGGTAAGCCACTAAGAGACCTGCACTCAATTTCACAAGACAGATATTTCTCCTTTTGGGCCAGAGTCGTTCGTAACATATTGACTCAAAATAAGTACACACGGGTGCTTCCCGTCTCCCAGAAGTCCTGAATCACTAACACGTCAACTCACTATTATTTTCTTTTCCAAATGCAGCAGTGAGAAGTTTTAGCAGTTGCTGATGTATACCAAATATATCAACGGTGCCATAATTGAGAGAGGTCTTTGAAATTAAAGCCACAAACACCACCATATAATTGTCAGGCAGAGGTCACTAAAAACTGAATAGGGATGCAAGAGGGTGTGCTCAACGCCTGCCCTCAACTCTTAGCAACACAGTCATCCTGGGTAAACTTAGAGACAAGGTACGTGTTTTTTTGAAGCTCATCAATAAAGTGAGGATAATGATATCCCAGTTTGATGTGAGAATTATGCAAACCACCTTGCTCTGATTCAGGTATACAATGAGAGCTAAAGACAGTAAGTGCTGCTTCTTTCCTGGTCATGACCTTGAGTGTAAAAAGGCCTATTTGGGTGAAGAATGAACACAAAGAAGTTCTCTTTCCCCTTCCTCTGCTGCCAGGGGCTCCTTACAGAACACCAGCTGGCACAGCTTACTATAGGACAGAAGTCTGTAATGCAGAGTGTATTCTACTGTGATTCCAAGGAAGAGCTTGGTGTCAGAGATCTCGGTTCAAGTCCCAGCTACTACTTCCTAGCTGCATCCCCTCACATGAGTTATTAAACTTCCCATTTCCTCATCTGTACAATAGCAATAAAAACAATACCTAGTGAGAAATAAACAAATGACTTAATACACATTGAAAAAATACCTCTTACAACAAGGGTTGTTCTAAGAATCATACGAACAAGAAATGCTTATAAAGTCCTAATACTACTACTATATGACCATTCCAAGCAAGTGACTCATCCAGAACCTCCTCTGACCTTCGGATTTACTGTTGTGGTATGTTTTAAGTGTTTTATCCACACACTTCTCAAGGCCATAAAATAAACTAATTCCAGCTAAACTTAAAAATCAAACCTTAATCCACACACAGCAGAAATGGCTGAAAGATAGGAAAGAAAAAGGAGGCAAAATTCGCTCTCTTAAGGTGCTAGACTATGATTTCAGTTGTTCTGGGGCAATCTTCCTTCCCTGGACCTTCGAGCTAAAAACTAAAAAATAATAAATAAATAAATAAAATCTTTAACAGCTCAATTACAGCCTCAACTTCCCAAGTCCATCTTACTGCACACTGGTTCTCTATGTATGAGGCAGTACAGGGGGACAGATCTTTAAATAACCGAACAGGTGTGTAGAAAAATACAGCAGATTGAGGGAATGGCGGATGGCGGTGGGGAGAGGAGAGACACCAACCTTGTAAGGGGCCTTGAAAGGGATCACTAAAACATTAAAACAGCTTCAAATGTGTCACCCAGCTCAGTAATTCCACCTCGCCAACCTGAGCTTCAACCAAATGACACCTAACATTTGGATATCTTATCAATGCCTTTTGCCAAACAAGTTGGAACATTTGGCTTAATAAATTAACTACCTTTACCTTATTAAGAGAAAGAAGAGTTTTGAGCTTCCAACCCTGCTTCTTGAGCCTGCATATTATCCTATGGTGATATTTGTGACATACTTTCAGAACAGAGTCACTTCACATATCCAAATCCAACTCAAATTTAAGGTTCAACACCTATCTCAATTTTCCCATTTCCTACTTACAAAGGATATCTTTTTTTTTTTAAAGATTTTATTTATTTATTTATTTTCAGAGAGACAAGAAGGGAGGGAGAAAGAGCAATGTATGGTTGCCTCTCACATGGCCCTCATTGTGGACCTGGCCCGCAACCCAGGCATGTGCCCCGACTGGGAATCGAACCGGGACCCTCTGGTTCCCAGCCCGCGCTCAATCCACTAAGCTATACCAGCCGGGCACAAGGGATATCTTTCATTGTCAGCTTATATGAACTACCATGTTAGGAACTTATATATGGACTGTAACCTTAATCCCCACAATCACACTATGATGCAGGTATTAGTAACCCCACTTTATTACAAAAACTTGAGGGCTGAAGAGCCCAAGTTATGGAGCAATTGAGTGACAGCACTGGGACTTGAACCCAGCTTTAAGTCTCATGTACTTTCTATTCCTCCCCATATCTTTCCAATCAACAGTTAACTCTCTTATCACTGCCTTTCTCTAGCAATTCCTGTCTCTGCACATCTTCAGTCTTCAATAGCATCTTCTTCAAGGGCACATGCCTTGGCTTAAATTTTCTGATGGAAGGAACTCTACTTCTCTGTACCTTTTCTCTATCCCCCTGACAATCATTACTGTTTCAGGGAGGCCCAGAGTTTCAGAGGCTTACATGACTTGCTCAAGGTCACACCCAGTCAGCAGGTTCAAGCATAAATATGCCAAAAAGGAACAATCATCCCTCAAGCTTGGTCCCTCATAAAAGACACATATGCACTGGTACCTGCCCTCATGAGTTGCGCCATCCTCTTCCTCCGCAGAAAGACATACTGTCTGGAGGTCTCGGTGGGCCATGGACGGTCTCACCATGACAAAGTTAACTGACTGATGACCCAAAGGAACAGGTTTGGATTTTTTTTTAAGATTTTATTTATTTATTTGTTTTTTAGACAGAGGGGAAGGGAGAGAGAAAGAAAGGGACAGAAACAGCAATGTATGGTTGCCTCTCATGTGGCCCTCACTGGGAACCTGGCCCACAACCCAGGCATGTGCCCCGACTAGGAATCGAACCGGGACCCTCTGGTTCCCAGCCCACGCTCAATCCACTGAGCTACACCAGCCAGGGCATGGATTTTTTTTTAAGGTGTGAAAGAGAGACATGAGCCAGTCCTAAGAAACTCCAAAACCTACAGAAACTTTCTGTGCCACTCTGGGAAGCACAGAACTTCTGCCCCTACCCTAGAGAAAGTCTGACAAGGATCCCTGGGGGAAAGAGGTCTTGTCCCAGAGAATCTTGGGAAGCTTCCAGGAGATTCTGATTTCTGGGCCTTTCACAATTTTGCCGTATTAGTAACCTTTTAGGACCTCCCATCGAGAGCCTGATTTTCTAAATAACATGACATCGAGGGAAAAAGAAATACAGAGAAGAATAATTTGAAATGCAGAGAAATTATACCACGGTCTCCATGCCACTGTTTCCAATCCCAGCTCTGTGCAACTTACTAGGTAGGAAAGCTCAGGAAGTTCACCTCACTAAGGCTCGGTTTGCACCTCTATAATCAGGAATGTTGAGAGGATAAATGACATAAGGTTACTAGAGCAGTTATCATCATGTCTGGCACAAAATAATTGGTTAGAACGTACATATTCACCACCATCAACTTTTCAATATGTTTGACACTTTTCATGATACAATGTATGGAGGGGAAAAGTATATCTCTACACTCATTTTACTGAGGAACCCACAATGAAGTATCCCTGCTAATGAAAGACAGGGCTAACGTCACATGAAGCATCTAGAAATAATCCTCCAAGCTTCATTTTCGGCAAATTTTCAAACTTCTCACCATCCCTTCAAAAACTGAAACCTTTTCTTTCCCCAGAACCCTGCTAGAGTATAGACACAGCACACGGAAAGAGTAAGGAACTGGGTTCAAGCCCCAGCTCAGACACTCAGGGCGTGCAGAGAACTTAACCTCTTTGTGCCTCAGTCATCTCACCCTCAATGTAGCGATAAAATTCCCACCTCACAAGGTTATTGTGAAGAATGGAAAGAGCCTATGCAAAAGCCTCACCCCCATCGGGGCCTCAAGAAATGCCTTTTTTTTTTTTTTATCACATTTCAGTGATTAGAATGGGCTCTGGGGAGACACTCCATGTTTTTCCTGTGAGCACTCTGGAGGTGGGCGGCTCCCAGGAGCTATACTGCAGAGATGAGGTGGGGAGAGGGGAAGAGGGAAAGAACGAGAGAGAAAGAGAGAGAGACACACACACACAAGGCCTCAAAGAGAACATTCCACAAACCAGGCCAGCCTCAGCCTCAACAACTCTCCCAGAGTCTACAGAAAAATAACCCAAACAAATGAAATCGAGACAAGAAAACAGAGTTCTGCCCTGCTTCTAACCCTTCTCTTGGGTGAGCCCCAGTTACTACACTTTGGTTTTGATTAGAAAGCTCAGTTGTGCTTCCCTGCGCCCTTGCAGCCCCCAAGCCCCATCCTTAACAGGGATGGCCTCTTATTAAAGACAATCATGCTTTAATCTATATACCAGAACATGCTAATGATACTGTACTGGGTTTTGGTCCTTTGCCAAAGAGTGAACAGTGCCAACATTTGTAGACTTCCAACAGGAAATTAAATAACTGCCCTGCTGGAAATATGAACCAATTTATGGTGGTCAAACCTGAGTCTTCCAAAACATTGGCATGTTTATGCGTATCAAGCACTGGGAACATTTGAGGAAGGAGATGGGGAGAAATTCAAGTTAAAACTCAACAAAGTCTTCAAGGGAGACTTTGAAAATGGTCCTTTTCGCCTCTGCTCAGGGTATATCCTCCTAGTACGGGACCACAGGGCGTTTCCAGCATGCTGCCCTGGGAAATATTAACTGCTGAAACCTCAGGCAGGGCGGCATTACAGCCACAAATTCAAAAGCACAAGCAGGCAGGAAATGCAGAACTCCCGTTTCCTCCCAGAAGACACGTTCCACGCTCTACCCACTGCGTTATGAAATCCACATTTTTAAAGCCATCCTATTACATTAGTGCTTTCCTCTTTATACACACAGAGAAGAGTAATGCTTTTAAAAACTTTCTCTTTGGGGCCTTCTCATTGTTAAGCTCAACGAAGTTCAGCTTTTTCTCCTCACTGTATCCCCAGTGCCTAGCGCAGGGCCTGGCATTCAATGAAAGGAAGCTCCTTCTACTGTCACAGCCATCACTGGCTTCACAACCACCAGGAGTGCAGGGCATTCGGCAGCCCTTCCAGGAGGACAGTGGTGCCAAATACATCCCTACCATGGACAGACCCAGAATGCAAAGCAGCAAGGAGGACACCTTCCTTCCATACTGGGCATCTGCACTGTCCCACACAGAATGCAAAGTGAATTTCTTACTGGACCACATGTTTGTAGTCCTCACAACAAGCCCGTAAGGTAGCTATTCTTAGCCTCATCCTGCAGATGAACACATGGATGCTCAGGGAGGCTACGTAAAGTTTAATGGAACAGAGACAGCACCTGCACCTTTATTCCTCCTACTTCTGCCCTAGTCCTGTGAGGTGCCCCATTAGCCCCATACCACGGACAACAAAACTAAAATTAAAGAAATGGAAAATCCATTAAATAATTCTCAAATCATACCTCCTGAATCCAGCTGAAGGCCCGTTTTCTCTCAAGGGACTAGTTAACACATTTCTCTGGTGATGGCACTGGCTTGAATGGCTACATAAGACAATGTCTGCAAGAGCCATCTATGCACAGCCAGTGGGCAAAGTGCAAATGTTCGATGTTAAACTGGTTAGTAAAGTTCTGTCTGTGGTCAGCGTCCAAGAGTGACTACCATGGTAGGTTCTACACAATCCCCAGATCAGTAATCACTCTCCTTGGGTCCCAGCCACAGAGGGCATGGCCTCCCGCCCAGTCAGGTGACTGTAGCCCGTGGAGGCATCCAGCAGAGGGAGTGGACTGATGCAGTGGTTCTTAAACAGTAGGGGACAACAGAAGCACCCCAGAAATGTTTTCCAAATAGGCAGTCACACCTCCGTCTGGACTGTCTGTCCCTGCGGGTCCTGGGGAGGATCTGTGCATGTGTCCTTCACCGGGGCTCCCCAAGTCACTCGGTACTCACGTCTGATGAAGAGCCACTGGGATGAGGCCCCTCCGTCTCATCCACACGGTCAGACAAGCTCCCCCTGTCACTCAGGGAAAGAAACCGAAATCACCTTTCTGGAGGGTAAAATAAGTTCGTAAAAGGAGCCATGCTTTGAACGTTGAAAGCATTTCACCACGGAAGATGGTATTATTATTATTAGCTTCATCTTCATACACAAAGGAGTATATTATAGATCCACACATCCTCCCGGTCTCCTTTCATGAACACTCAAAATGAAAAACAAAAACTGAAAGCCAGCCCTCATTTCCACATCAAGTCAACATAGAAGAGTTAGGAATTTTCCTTAATACAAAATTACAGGCCACCACCCAAGAAACAAAAAGACAACCAAACTTCAAAAACAACAGAATTGCTTATCCAAAAATGTGTAATATTTGAAGATGTAATGCTCTCAGATTACCATAATTACTGGTATTCCCCTGGCTCTGCTCTCTCCACATCCAGAAAGTCTTCATCACTCAGAGGTGCTCACCAATGGCAACAAGAGAAATGGGCAAAACTGTTTTTCTCCCACAGTGACCCGAGAAAGCAGAGCTGCTGAGGGTCAGGTGGCCTCAGGCTGGCCAGAAGACCAACCACGAATTACAGTGCATTTGCAAAAATAAACACACAGAGGCCAATAATAATATCCCAGTGCCCTGGTGCTTTTTATTCCCAAAGTGATCAAAGCTATAGGTGGAAGCAAATTAAGTGAGAGGGAAAAGGCTGGTGGAGAGGAAAATTGAGCAGAGTAGATTCAAACTCCTAGCTGAGGGGAACAGACAGTCTGATAAAATGCAGAAGTACCAAGAGGCGGCAAAGAGACACTGGCTACTACCCCATCCCAAGTGAAAAAGCTGAGGAACCTGTTTTCAAGGAGTCACCCCAGGCTGAGGTTGCCTAATTGCCCTATTTGCCAAAGGGCATGAAAGGTGTGGGTGTTCTGGACCAGCTTCTGCCACGGAACAAAAGCAGATGAGCATTGCTGACTCTGAGCTAAGAAGGCCCCTGAGCAGCTGCCTGACTCCCAAAAGCGAAAATGTTCACCACAATCCAAAACAGCATGAAAAATAATAGGTCATTTGTAAAACACAAAAAAAGATAAACAAGTAATTGGCAACTGAAGAGGTGGGTGGGGGAAAATCCTCATTCAGGGCCACATATATTATGAGAACTTCAATAAAAAGTTAAGTAGATGCATTAAACAGCCCCAGGAACTGGCAACTGAGTAGGAAAAAGAAAAGCAAACTCAATGACCTTTTGTGAATATATTTTCCAGAATAAAGAAACAAATATGCTTTCTAGCCAAAGCAACAAATATGTTTTTCTTTGCATTTATTGGACTTTTCACCCTCAGTATCATGATGGGTTTAAATCATTCCCCTGATACAGAGAGAAATCCATCTTATCTTCACACTGTTTCTGAGATGTCATTCACTCAGTCCACAAAGCTTTGGGAGCCACGGTCCATTCCACCACTTCAGTGGCACAAACGTTCACGAAGCAGTTACTTGGTGCCAGGCACTGTGGTAGGTAGGCTCTGTAGGCGGTACCAAGATATGGGGAGGGCACTACTGCTTATTCTGTAATATTCTGGGTAAGAGCACACACACTCAATTCTACTGGAAGGCATTATTAGGAAGGGCTAGAAGGCATTCATTCATGCATGCATTCATTCACATCTGTGTGTGCTGCGTACACAGTTCTCAGTGAGGTCCCTTCAACTGGCAACGAAGGTATCTGGAGCAAGGTAGCTTTTAAAGGCATATTACCGTTACATGCAATATTACTGAACAAATGAAAACTTTCCAGCTCCCAAAAACTTACTACAATTTGTCTTTCCAAGGGAACAACATGGTCTCTGATTCAGCTTTTCCATAAAACATAACTGAGCTGAATTTTAAGGAGGAGATTTTTCTGAAGTGTGCTTTTAATGGTGAATAACCTCATGGCTTTCTAAATTACTTAAATGGTTAAAGTTTTGAAAGCCAACCTTTTCCTTTTTCCTTTTACTCTTCCATATCTTGAGACCTTCCCAAGACCATTATCTGCTTCTCTTATTTGCAAAGGAGGAGGGGATCACTCACCAGCACTCAGAGGCAGGGGCACAATGGAAAGGCTTTAGAGCCAGACACCCTGGAGCTGGACTCCAGCTCAGTCCCTTCCCAGCTGTATGGCCCTGGCAAGTGACTTAGCCTCTCTGGGTTCTGCTCCTTCTTCCATAAATTGGGGTCAATAATTCCTCCCTCACAGTGAGTGGTCATGAGGATTAAATGAGGTAATAAAAATGAAGGCCTTAATAGAGTGCTTGACACATATAAAGCTTAATAGATGGTAGTTATATTTTAATAGCATTTAAACACTTGTAATTCTATTATGGGAAATAATCCTAAGTACTGCCTATTTTATAAGTACTACTGTCCCTATTTTATTTAAAGGAAGATTGGGACCTGAAATGTGTCACAAAAAGTTGAATGTCAGGTTATATATTTATTCCATAAATTCAGGTTTTTCTGTCCATTCATCCATCCATTCATTCATTTAACAAAAACTTACTGAGCACTTGCCATAGGAACTAGCAAAATGCTTCAATAAAGGGCCAGAGAGTAAACACTTTAACCCCTACAGGCCATGTAGTCTCTGATGCAACTATTTAGCTCTGGCAAGCAGCACAGAAGCCCTCATAGACAATGTGTAAATGAATATGTATGAGTGTAAAGTTTCCAATAAAACTTTATTTACAAAAACAAGCCACAGGCCAGATTCGGCCTAGAGGCCTTGGTTTGCCAGCACATAATATAAAGAGTCTGGTTCTATTTCCCAAAAGCCTTCTTTATTTATTTGGAATTGATTCCGAGGAACCCAAGGAGGTAGAGCCAAAGGTAGGGCAGCTCTTCTTTGCCTACCAGCTGCCTGAGCCACCCAGTCCCTTCTAGATCATGTCACTCAGTGAGTGCAGGGGGAGAACCCGAAACAGACCTCGAAGGCAGGCAGAACCTTAGGTTGCCAGAGTCATAAAAAGCCATGAGCCACCAATGCCCCCACCTCCCAAATGGAGAGACTGAGGCCCCCAGAGAAAGGAGGCGCTATAGAGTGTCCCAAATCATGAGATAACAAACAGCTAGAGTTAGAATTAAGCCTCCAGTCCTGAAATTCAGGGTCCTTGCTGCTACAGCTCAGTGTCCCTTTCCAGAAGGGATGAGAAAAGACGGAAGGAGGGGTTCCCCTGTAAAGTCTACCACAAGCAGCTTCTCACAGAAGCCTTCGGGGTTTGGGTAATGAAGGACAGGCCACAAGGTTTTCCTGGGCCTTCTGACAACTCGTTCTCTGAGGATACAAAATCTTAATTTAAAAAGTAACCTAAACACCCGGATCAGTTTCTCACAATTGATTGCCTACCTGATCATGAACTTCTGCCCATTCAGAGAGTCTCCAGCCACAGGCAGCTCAGCTCCTGGCCACTCCTGCCCTAGGTCTTGCAGGCACTGCCCTGACCATGTGAAGGGACACTCCTTTCTTCCCGTGCCCAGCCCACGTGAAAGGAAGGGGCTCCGAGCACACGGCTGTAATCAGATGAGCGTGCACCTATCTTCTTGGCAGTCTCCCTAACTGCATTCACCCAAGTTAAAGCACATTATATATTAACCTCAGTCCCACAGTTTCGTACAGCCGGTTGGTTCTGTAGCCTGTCAACACTTCCTGTCTCCCTCAGGGTCAGTTTTCAGACCCGATTCAGATTTCTGACACCCCCACTGGAACCAAGAAGAGACCAGACGCTGTACGTGAGCCCCCAGAGGTCCACACTCAGAAATTCTGGGGGTTTTGACAAACATAATACATTTCTCTAACTGTCATTTACAGTTATTTTCTGACAGAGAAGTTACTCACTTCCTGAATGACTGTTTAGACTCCCTAGGCTAGGCTATCCAGCCATTTGTAGTCTGGCATTATTTCCGAAAACACCCTCCATGGGCCTCCCAAACCCTTGCTTCAGCCACATGAACGGCCAACCACTCTCCCAGGGGTACCGTCTGCTTCACGCCTCCGCCTGCTGACACGCTGCTCCCTCCACCTGCTCTACCCGTTTCCCTCTTTTCCCTGGCAGTCGCCTTCCAGATCTTTCCACATCCTCCTCAAATTCCACCTTTTCTGTGAGGCCGTCTCTGATGTCCTCAGGACAACTAATCAGTTCTTCTCCAAAACTACAGCACTTCATACCATTTATCACATTCCATTACATTATTGAGATTATCAGTGTTTCCCCCTTCCATCTCTGAGTTCTTTAAAGGCTGGAACTGTGTCTCTGCACCTCCAGAACTCAGCACTGGGTCTGGACACGCGGTTACATAAAGAAATGAAGGGTGCCTTTGATTCCTCTGTGGTTTCTCATTGCACATAAGGGAGTCGATGCTAGACAGCCGGGAAGATACCAACAAAAAGGAGCAAAAAAGGAATGCTTTAGGATGTTCCCCAAACATCTCTTGACCCCTCTGGCCACTGCCCAAGAAGCAACATCCTTCCCCCAAATCAACCCACAGGCTTTGTGACCAAATCCACACACCTGCTGACAGTTCCCCAACATGACTGTAAAATGCACACAGGCACTAAATTCTCAAAATGGGTTTCTCTCTTCTTAATTGAATACATTTTTCCCAAATACATTTTGAATGCTTTTCCTCCGCCTACGCAAACACCTGGCCTTTAAAATCAAGTGAACTCGGGCAAGTTGCCTTCCTCCAGCCTGCCTGTCGCGTTGGAGTCCAAGAGCTGGTGAGTTAAAACCACTGGTAAGTTTTCTTTGTTTGATGAATTTCCCCTGATAAAATGAGTTACCCAGAACTGAACTCCGTGTATCTTCTTCATCAGCATCTCAGAGTACCTCCTTTGATCTTCTTACATGCTTTGCTTTCAGAAAATCCAAAATCTGAAAAGTTAAATGTCCAATGTATTCCTGGGCTTTGGGAAGGTGAAGCAGATGGTTTTAGTTGCCCAAGATTGTCTCACACAGGTATTTTCAGGGTTTCACACCCACTGCCTGAAGCGAAGCGCATTCATAGCAACTTCCTTTAATCAAAAGGAGAAAATGCATTCGATGCAAGTTGCCCCACCCTGGTCCCCCTGCTCAGGCATCATACTGGACATGGACTTCGGTTTTCTGCATCCCCTGCCTAGACACAGAAGAGGATGGTGCTTCGATTTTCAGCTTCTTTGAAACTTTCCATTCCCCGCAGAGTAACAAGTACAAGGCCTATGTGACACACAGCATACGAATCCAAATAATTTAAAAGCAGACGAGGTATTTCAGATCCAATTTTCTAGTCTCTTTGTACTAAAATAGAGAGATTTCAGTTTCAGGCACCTCTTGCTGCTCCTCCTGGAAGACTGTCTTATTTTCCCCATTGCTTCCAATACTCATCATGGACATTCTACAAGGCATTCCCTGCACTGTGGAGTACTCATTGGTGTGCCGCTCCGCCTCCTTCTTGATGGCAGAGAACTTATTTCCGAATACCCAGTACCTAATAAGGCTGGTACACACAAGTGTTTAATAAGTTCCTAACTACCTGCACGCTACCTTTTCCAGCTCACCTGCAGACTCTGGGGTGGACTAGGGACCTTACCTTGGACTAGTTATGGCTCCAAAGAAAGTATTTAAGACACTGAATGCAACAGGTGGCCTCGGCATCAATGTCCCTTTGTAGTCAGTTACAGGTGGTCATGAATCAAGTTGTACAACAAGATGACTACTTTGAGCCCCAGGGTCACGACTGATAATTATCTGTACTCTTTTGAAGATATCTTATCTTCCCAGAATCTGGTTCATCCGGGTTAGGAACTATATCTCTTCTTGGCAATACTCAAATTTGGTGGCTTATATTCTTTTGATTTAAAAAAATTGAAAGACTTGTAACTCCAAACAATGTAAGTCAAAAGTAATTTTTCCTTGTAACAGGCACTAGAGGTTGGTTCATTCATTCCTCCCCTTTCCTACCCCTTTTCCACCTTTGTCAACTAGACACTAGAAAATGAAACTCCAACTCACAGCTTCTTCTGCAGGTGGAGAGACACCTGATAGAGTTCTGGCCAATGAACTGTAGGTGAAGGACACTTGAGAGATTTTCCTTCCAAATATAAATGTTTTCACTGACTGCTGCTAAAACAGTAAGATGATAAGGTAAGGCAGACATTCATTTACTAAACATTCAACAGGCATTTACTAAACACTAATTACTGACTTAATTAGAATGTACATTAGGATGCTGCAACAAGAAACCCAACGTTACAAGGGCTTAAACAATATAGGTGTTTGTTTGTCTCTCATATATACATTCTTTTCCAGATGAAAACTCCAGATATGCAGTCCAGAGCTAGGATGACAGCTCAGTGGCGAGAGGACCCAGGATCCTTCCATTTCATTGCTCTGCCATTCGGAAGTGTTACCGTCATTCACAGAGTTGCAGATGGCCCACGTGCTTTCCGGCCCAAGGAGAGAAAAGGGAAAGAAACAGCCCATTCCTTTCCTTCTGAGAGCACAACTCGAAAGTTGAACGTATTACCTCTGTTCACAACCCTTTGGTCTGGTAACAAGACCACATTCAACTGTAACAAAGGCTGGGAAATGTGCCCAGTGAAAGCTCCTAGTACTATGGAAGGAGGAAAAGGAAGAGGAGGAGGAGGAGGAGGACAATGAGGAAGAGGAGAAGGGGACAATAACAACAAACACTGGCAGGAACAAGCAGCAGCTGTGCCACACCTCTATATGCCAGACTCTGTGCTGGGTACTGGGGATAGAAAGAAAGAAATCTCAGTCCTTTCCTTAAAGAGCTCAGAGTTATCACTCAAAAGTGTCCATGCACCTTTATATCACCAGAGACCAGTTCAGAGTCTTGCACTCTGTTGATGTCTAGCAACTATTTGGTGATGCCAATGGGTATAAATAGTAAACATTCCCCTTGGGACTAATATGTGACCAGCACCGAGCTGGGACTTGGGAAACAGCTGTGGATATGGCATCACCTGCCCTCAGGAGGGCCCAGTCTAGTCTAGGAGACAAGAGGGAACATACGTACGGGAACACGATGCAGTAGGGCATTGCAAAGCCCACTGCCAAAGGAGGGAAAGCTCTCTGAAGCTGGGGACAGCCAGAAATGGCTCTGGATGAGGAAGGATGGCATCAGCTGACTCCTGCCAGCAGATCAGGCATTGGGTGAGATGCTGGGATGGGCGAAGGGAGGATAAGTAGATGCCTAATACTGATGTCATCTCAGCACGTAAGAGAGCCCTGCTAAGCCCATTTGGGTGGAGACACTGGCCTCTTTGTTCATCAAGCAGAAATTGTCCTAGGTAAGCCCAGCACACCCCTGCTGCTCCCCCAAGAAAGACAGGAATTGAATCTCCATGTTCCAAACACTAGCCACCCAAACCCCCTCCCTGCCCATCAATGATTTCATGGTCTCAGTTAAAACAGCATTTCCCTAAAGCAATTTTCCCACAGGTGGCAGAAGGACAGAGATTAGCTGCAGGGGTTGCCATGGAGAGCTTCAGAAGACCATCTGTCCTGGATGGTTTAGACTTTCATCTCCCTAAGGTTATTTCTTAAGGTCAGATGCTCTCAAAAGTCCTTCCCACTTGTAAGAATCTGAGAAGCTAAATTGGAATCCTGAGATCTGAAACCTCCTAGGATAAAAGTGAGGAACACCTTGTCAAATGAAGAAGAAATCATTTCTGCAAAGGACATAGAACAGTACCTGACAAACAGCAGTCCCTCAGTAAAGACTTGCTATTGTCATTTTAGATTATTTATATAATTATGACTTTGTTGTTTTTGTATCTATATTCATAACCTGGCCCAGCCTAGAAAAAATTTAAAGTAGCTTATGATACAATGAGCAATAAAACAAGTATTTTTAAGTCAGAGCCAGTAAACCTATCAATTACACAAGAAAACTGGAAAAACATCTTACAAAAATAGGAAGGACACAATATTCTAAAATGGAAGCCACCCTGAATTACAAATTTTCTCTGAGTTTCTTTGAAGCCAACACTAAAAAAGAAAAACTACTTATGAAACTTACACCAGATGAAAGGCACAAACAAGCTAACGACAAAATTCCCAAGAACTCAGCTCAAAGTGTTGCTGAAGCTACATGCTAGGTCCGGGGAACTTAAACCTGGGCACGCACGTGGTTCAGGGAAGGTCGGGGAAAGGAGGGAGATCCACGGATAATAAACTGCGGAATTACTGGACTAAACAAAGTCAAACAGACTTCTCTGTTGCCGGGCTTTGCAGAAACTTAAATATGCTTATTATAAATCTCCAAAGGGCAGTACAATGTGCCTTCTTTATGAGTATAGAGTTAAGGAGCAGTTGTTTTAATGGCATGTCTCACATTTTGGGAAAAGCCCCTACAGATGAATGGAGAATCGGTACTATAATTTTATTCCTATCATTATAAGACAAGTCAGACTATTACTCTTTACCAAGAGGTCATCTCTTTTGCTTTTCTTTCAAGAAACAAGAACTAGGTTCTGCATCTTCCCATGTTTCCTCTGTTTATCTGGGTTACTGGTTTCATTCTAGGTAATGCATTAATGACGATCATAAAAGTGCACACGATAGGGCACTGTAAGACTTTTCAATGGACTTTCCCCCTTCCTCTTTCTGTTATCTACACGTTTCTGGAGGTAGACAGAGTCTATATTCCATTTTAAAAGAATGAAAAAATGAAGCCCACAGAAACTGAGCTTCAAGGTCACATAGTCAATGACCAAGCTGGTCCCAGAGCACAGGCTTCCCAAGCAAAGCCGGTCCCTCACGCTCCTGGCTCCTTCCCCTCCCTGATCAGGCGCTGCTTTTATCTTATTGTGTGTCTGCAGGTGGCAATCCTGCTGACTCCTTTCTGGCTCAGTTTGGGCCTTTTTCTTTCATCCATTAATTAAATCATGCACTTTTCTTATAGGGGAGCAGAGCTTCAAAAGAGGAAGAGGAACACTCCCTTTCAGAGCATTCAGAGATTAAAGTTCATCTGGTTATGGAATGCTCACCAGGGACTAGATGCATTACTGAGAAACAAGTGCTGAAAGCCAGTGACACATTAATATGAAAACGTGAAGGGCGCGCTCAGCTGAGACTGACGAGACCTCAGGCTGCCAAAAGACAGTCTCTCCAGTGTTTCCAAGATGAGGTCAAACAGCAGAATAGCACCTAAGAAGACATTCAAGTTCAGGGACTTGGTCGGGGGGCTTAGGATTAGCACTCAGTGGTAGCATTGCCCACTGCAGTGACCTCAAGAGACAGACGGAACAAAAGTGCCCTTGGGGGTGACCACATAGGGGGGCCTCCTTACATGGGAAGACTGTGCAGCTAGGCCATGACCACTGCCCCTGCACTGAGGTAAGGCCAGGCCCAAGCAGATAGAAAAGGCAGTCCTGAGCAAAGGTCTGTGGACTTCATCTTGGTTATTCAGTTTCTCTAGGGTACTTCACTGGGAGTTGTAGGCAGGAGACTTTCCAAATAAAAGAACCTTCATTTAAGCACCAACTTAAAAAAAAAAAAAAAAAGATTCAAAGGAAGTTGCTGCAGAAACAGTACAGAGAGATCTCCTACAGCCTTCCTCCGCCTTCCCCAGTGATGACATCTTACATAACATTCACTTGTGTGTGTGCATATATAGTCCATGCACTTTCATCGCATGGAGACTCCTGGACCCACCACCACAACCGAGACGCAGAACTGCTCCATCACAAGGTCCCCTGTGCTGCTACCACTTTATAGTCACGGAACCCCCCAGTACCCCCACTGAGGCCCTAACACCTGGCAACCACTCCTTTGTTCTCCAGGTCCATCATTTTGTTATTTTGAGAATGTTATAGAAATGTATTTTTTGAGATTAGTTCTTGTTCATTCAGCATAATGCCCATGCAATCCCTCCGAGTCGTTGCACGTAACAGGCATCATTTCTTCTTTCTGCTGAGGAGTCTTGCATGGCATGGATGCGCCACACTTTGTCCAACCATTCGTCCATTAAAGGACATTTGGATTGTTTCCAATGTTTGCCTGTTACAAATAAAGCTGCTAGAAACCGTCACGTGCAGACATTTGTGTGAACATAAGTTTTCATATCTCTGGGACAAATATGCAGGAGTACAATTGCTGGGTCATATGTTGAAACTTATTTTCAAAATATTTTTGATGGAGTTTTCTAAAAATATGTATTTCATGTACCACTCTGCTCTCTTAATTATAGTACAATGTAACATTTAATCTCACTTTTAATTATTTGAGGCCATGATTAGGAACTGTTGAAATCTACAGAACTATTTGCCTCTAAATTAAATGGCCTCAAAGTATGAAAGGGTTTGATCTCAAAGTGCTCCCATTCCTGCATTTGTTACAGTTCTTTCCCTCAAAGCGCAGAGCCCTGCCGCTTGTGTATGCGGCTACTGAGCGCCTGAGACGTGGCCGGTCCAACTGAGCTGCACCGTGAATGTAGAAGACACACCTGATTTCGAAGATTTATCAAAAAAAGAATGCAATGTATCTCACTAATAATTTTTATATTGCTTACATGCTAAAGTGATGATATTTTGGACATACTGAGTTAAAAAAATATACTATAAATTAATTTCATGTGGATATTTTTCACTTTTCAATGTGGCTTCCAGAAATTTAAAATTATGTGTGGCTCAACTTATAATTTTATCGGATAGCACTGGTCCAGAGGGGCTTTCTTTGTCTATTTCTTGTATCTAGGTTGCTAGAGGCGATTATTGCCTAATATTGCATACGTGGTATGCTCCTATTACTTATAAGCCCTATGGCATAACACTGTTAAGAAAATAGTAATTATCTGAATAAAGCCAAAGTCTCACTGCTGCTTTCAAAACTCCGTGAGAAGAGGCAATTGACAAGTATAGACAGGGATGTGGCATTCGACTCCAAAAAATCAGAGTTCTATCCCAACTCACCCTCAATGAAATTATTCGTGTTCATACAGTTCAACTTGTATGAGCGTCCATTTTCTTACCTCTAAATTCTTGCCTTGCCCATCTCAAAAGAGTGTTGTGACAATCGAATGGGATAATCCAGTGGAAACTGCTTCCATAGCTATAAAGTGGCGTGAACCCGGTAGCAATATAGAAGTTTTTCAACCAACCTCCACACGACGGGCTCGCTGCACGAGTCAGCGCTCCTCAGTCCCTCCGGAAGGCACTGGCCTGTGTTCATGGACACCCAGGACAGGCCGCATAGTCTTATTCCCACCTTGTGCGTGCTATTCTAACATGAAGCAACAGAGCTTGGTCCCAAAGCTCATTCATTACAGTTATATTTTTTATGACTTTAAATGTAAACTGATAACACAAGAGTATGAAAAGACGGTTGCGAATTTTACGAAAACTAAGTCCAATTTTTTGGAAAGGTGCAATAAAAATCCCCCCCACACACCAAATAAAATTTGCCACTGTATTAACTGTGAGATAAGGATAAAAGCCAGAAAGGTGAAAATATCGAAAACAACTCTGCATTTGAATTGTTTTGCGTGTCTTCCAATGTCTAATCCACTTTAGAGAAACCCAAACTGGCTATCCCAGAAGAGGCATTATCAGTGAGGTGTGGACGTGAAAGAAGACAAGGACCCCAAACATCAGGCCCAGGCTCAAAGGAAAAGCCTTGGCCTTAAATAATGAGATTAAATGAATGGACATCTAGGCATTTAAATAAAATGTTTGATTTTACTTCAGTATTTCTTCATTCCCTGCTTTAACTGAACTCCTTCATTAACTGTCTACTACTGCATATGAAGGCTTCTGCTTAATCATTACCAGTGAAGGAGGAAAAGAAACGTCAAGAAGAAAACATTAGTGATTCCATCATATTTAAAAAATAGATGGTGACCATAAACAGAGCTATATGACACTTATACTCACGTTAACAGTACAAAACTTTTTTAAAAACAGGTAAAAACGAGGAGGGTTCAGAAGCTATAGATACTTTAAGGCCACTTACTGATTGATACCAAAGACATAAAGTTAATGCAAAATTAAACATTTTAGTAAAGACAGCACAGCAATTCTATTATAAAAAATAGTTTAACTTTCTGCACGAAAGCTCAGATAAAATACTAGCAACAAGTTATATTCATTAATTGTTAGTACTATATGCTAAGAAAATTATATTTCATGTAATACACTCATACACACAACCATCAAAATACACATACATATTTTACGGATGAAAAGTCTAAGATTAAAAAGTGTCAAGTAATGCCTCCATGGTGGCAGTTCCGGGATCAAGGGTCATGCTCCACCCTGGAATTACAAAAATCCAGACTAATCAAACCTGAAGGTGAGAAAGACTTCCTCATCAGAGCCGCGCTTCTCCAATGTCAATGAGCCCCGTGCATCAGCCCGGAGCCCTGGTGAAACTCAGAGTCTGACTCCGTAAGTCTGGGGGCCTCTGAGATTGCGCACTTCTAACAGGCTCGGCTCATGCTGGTGCTGCTGGTCCTCAGACCACACCTTGAGCAGCAGGGTCCTGTCCTGGAGCACGTCCACTCATTATCCCACTCAGAGGGCCCATTTTCCTCTGGAGGGCAGAGGTCATTCAGAGCATCATTGCCCTCTCTACCTCTCCAGCTCCTGATCCTCACCAGCTTCTTACACCCTGCTGTGTGGGTAAAAGGTATCCCATTTCATAAGGGGCAGGGACAGGAGCACCAAGAAGAACAAGGAAGAGAGACCCACACCTCTTAAGGCTTTTCACCTCAAATTCAGAACCTACTCCTGAAAATACACCGTTATAGTAAGTTCACAAACAAGTGGTAATTTTATAGGTAACAGAGCAAAATATCTTAAGAGTTGACAGTGTTGTCGAAATATCTTAAAGTTGTGAAGCCTTTTCATATTTTCAACATCCATGAGGAGAAACACTGAAGCAAAAATGGACACAGGGTCACCCCAGGATGCAGTCGTCCTAATGTCAAACCTTCTTATCTGTCTGCAAAGCATCCCTGTCTTTGAGGCTGGCTCCCTGCCCATCTCCTGGGCCAAGGAAAGGAAAACATTCATGATCCTGCCTTCATTACAAGGGGAAATGTGAGCTTCTGCTTTTAATTAAGCACTTTATACTCATTTTCTTTTTTGACCATAAAAGATATCTAACTGCATATTTTCTAAATGATCCATACAGATCTAATAAACAATGTTCTTCCAGTATAAAGGCAGCTCCCACTGTCTCCCTTGTCTGCCATAAAAATTTGATTTTTCCAATACTCGTTGATTTGACTAACATTTAATGAAGGCCTTTTATATTTGTGCCAGGTTCACAACGCTGGGCACTGAAAAGATGGAGAAGAACCAAACACCGTTACTCCCCACCCAGAGCTGCCGGTCCAGAAGGGGAGACGAACGTGTACACAGCCCTCAGGGAGAGCGACAGTGGCAGGTTTTCTTTTGTTTTGTATTGTTTTGTTTTAAGAGGTGAGGAAAGATGAATGTTCTTTCCTCCCGATTCAAATGCAAAATCACAATCCATTTCCAATCTGAAGGAGCTCAGAGGTATTAAAAAAAAAAAAACAGATGCAAAATGAGCAAAGTTGCACTATATTCCTGAAATACATGTGGTGGCGATTGACAGCCTCCCTGTATGCCGGGCACTCTCCCGGGTGTTTAAGGGGTGACACAGAATTCCACCGCCATGGAATCCTTAACGTCCTTGGGAGACAAGACACAGAAAGAGAGAAAACCACCATCCTAACTAGCATTCTAGAAGTTTTTAAACACTAGTGGGAGAGGTTTTGCAGCGTAGACTGTGGCTGTATCGTGAAGAGCTTGACCCTCCATGGCCATGGACATTGCAGAGCCACTGAGGAAAAGAAATGACGTGGTGAAAGCTGTTTATGTATTATTCACATATATGTATAGGTACACATTTATATGTATGTGTATAATCTTATAATTTAATAAGAAGAAAAACTATTCTTTATTGACCGCCTATGATGTACCAGTTGCTATTGTATCCAGGACCTCAAGGGTATTATCTTGAATTTTCCTAACAGCCCTTTAAGATAGACAGACCATCCCCTTTCTAGAGATGAAGCAACTGGGACTCAGAAACATGAAACGTGTCTAAGGTCTTGTGGCTAATAAGTGATGGATCTGGGAAAGTTAACCCAGCTGGCTAGATTAACAGAAGGACCTACTACATGCTGGGTACTATGTGCACCTGGGGCTAGGGATGCGAAGAAGACACGCAGAGAGGTGAGTGGCATGTCTATAATCACAAGGCAAAGTAATGGGGCAATGAGAGATCTGTCCTGCTTGCTCTCCCTCCGGTCTACGGCAGAGAGCTAATCGCAGGCATTCGTCTCAAGCCCACACACAATACTGGAAACCACCACAAGGGGTCAGGCCTGTGGCCTCCTCAACCCCAAAAAGGTGACAGTCCCCATGGCTAGCTCCTCAGGGCTCTTGGTCCTGATTTTGAATTATTCTAACCAAGACCAGCTACATAATTTGCAGGGCCCAGTGCAAAATAAACATGCAGGTACCCTGGTTGAAAAGAATATTAAGAATTTCAGGACAGCAACAGCAGACCATTAAACATACTACGGAGCCCAAGGGTGGGGGCCCTGTTCAGTTGCACAGGTTGCACGCCATGAAGCCGGCCCTGATTCTAACCAGGCTTCTCCTTCCCTAGATCAGTAACTATTGTACTGGCAGAGAAAGGCGGCTGACTGCTTCCTGGAAACTGATTCTTATTTTCTGAGGATCAGGAGACCTACACCATCTAGGAAACAGCTTCTCACTTCAATTAGAGTCAGTAAACTGTGGGCTCATAAGGCTCGTAAGATGGATGAAGCTGCCCCAACAGCCAACACTTTCTTCCTTTACATTGTATGGTTTCTGATGATTATGTGGTGCCGTATCCTACAAAAAGGGGATTTTGTGGTCTGCTGTCTCAAGGGTTACCTTTAAGATAGAGAATGTGGGGGCTAAAAAAATGCTTTGTTTCCACCTTCCAAATTCCTCTGGCTGGGTTAGTAACCAAATTAACAGAGATAGATTTACAGGAGAAAATCAAAGTTTTAATAGATGCACATGGAGAATTCACACAGGCATGAAAATTCCAAAGACAGTGAGGCAACATTGGGTATATATAAGACATTTGGGCCCTGCCTGGTGTGGCTCAGTGGATTGAGTGCTGGCCTGTGGACAGAAAGTGCACCGGTTTGATTCCCAGTCAGGGCACATGCCTGGGTTGCCTCTCACACACCCCAGAGTTGTTCGCTGTTTCTCTCACATTAATGTTTTCCTTCCTCCGTCCCCTCTCTGTAAAATAAATAAATAAAATCTTCACTTAAAAAAAAGACATTTGAGACAAAGCAGAAAGGGGACAGGGGGACTGAGTATTAGATTTCAGAAGAAAGAGTGGGAGATTTACAGGCAGTTGAAGAAGAGGGGTACACACGTGGCAGGAAAACCCTTGCTCGGGACTCCGGAACAACAGGACAGGGAGGTGTGGAGCTAACAGGCCCTGCCTGCAGCCCTCTTGTTTACCACACTCAATTCAAATTAGGCCAAGGCAGCACCACAAACTCTCCCTTCCTGCAGCAGGTTTCCCCGAATTTGCGGAGGAAATTCAGAAAAGAGGGAAGGGTCAAAGGTTGTTTCTAAGTCTTTTGTTTCTTAATGAACAGCTTAATGTCAATATCCCCAAAAGCAGCTTCAGGGAGGCAGACTTTTGGTCCCTTCAAGAACGTGGAGGAAAGTCAAGGTTGCAATCAGTCCCACTTTAAAAAAACAAAACACGCACAAAAAAAACTCCTGCTCCTAAATGTAAAATGCAAAGCTCAGTAAACAATAACAACAAACAAAATGTTACTTGTAATTTGAGTGCTTATACCAGTGACTATGCTAAGCCCTTTATAAGTTATATAAATCTTCACAAAAACCTGATACGCAATATTAAAAACCACGTTCGTTTGCTTTCATGGAAAAGCATGTTTCACTCACCCAGTTCTCTTGCACAAAAGTGTACCTCTAAAGAGCTGAATTTCAGGTAGAGAAAGACCAAAAAAAGCAAACAAACCCAACTAATTTTTTTACCTTGGACGAGTCCCTTTCCCTTAGTGGGCCAGGTGTGCTCACCTGTGAATACGGTGAATGGCCCAGATCGATGATGCTCATGAGCTCCTCTGGCTCTGACAGTCTGACTTCCACAGCAGGAATCCAGGACAGCTGCTCCTCTCCCTTGAACATTCCGCATGTGCTCCCCGGAGCACCACGCGGGCGAGCCAGAAAATCAGGCACAGCAGATGTAAAACTGGCCAACAGCCAGAACACCCGAGTTCTAGTCTGGGACCCACCGATCATTCCCTCCAGGGGTAAGGCAGAGAAAGTCACTCCACTGCTCTGAGCCTCGGCTTCCTTCTCCATACACTGATTAGTAGACGCCTAAGGTCCTTCCTTGTCAGGCACAGTATCTGGTATCTACAAAAAGTTCTCAGTATGTGTTAGTTACTATCAGTATCATTAATTATTATCCCCATTCCAATGGTTCCCAACGCTTCAAGTAAACAATGTAATGCAAACAATGATACAGACTAGATTTAACATTTTGCATAAAATAATTAGAAAAATATAGAATGGCAAAAAAGTCAGTATGAATTTTTACGTAATTCATAAATACTAAAAAGAAATATGAAACAGTCCTGGCTTGTGTGGCTTAGTGGAGTCAGTGCTAGCCTGTGAACCAAAAGGTTGCTGGTTCGATTCCCTTTCAAGGCACAGGCCTGGGCCCCAGGTAGGGGTGTGCAAGAGACAACCAACTGATGTTTCTCTCTCACATCAATGTTTCTTTCCCTCTCTTTCCCCCTTCCTCCCCCTCTCTCTGAAAATAAATATTTTAAAAGTATATTTTAAATATGAAATATTATTTTACAATCACTGATGGTGCTTGATTCTCAGAACCCTTGTGACGATTCTGAGGACTTGGGCTGAGACCCATGGCTCTGCTACCTGCCAGCTCAGAAGTCCCAGTTCATTGCCATCCCCAGCTTCCTCACCTTGACTTCCCAACCCCTCCGCTCCTCTCACACAGCTGCCTTCACCATGCTGCAAAAGACCTAAAACACATGGCAGAAAGGAGAAATATGTACATTTGGAACTGAATGTATAACTATTTATTCATGTTTGTGCCTTTAAATCTTTTTTCTCACAGTACAAACTTTTGAAGGGAAAGACTGGCCCAGTCTTGAATAAATTCTTCATAACTGGATTTTATTATGTATTCAGAAAAAACACAAACTACTGGGACATTACAACAGGAATCATTCTTTAAAGCAATGTTTATTCAACTTTAATTTGCATGCAAAGCACCTGGGGATCTTGTTAAAATGCAGATTCTGATCCAATGGGTCTGGAGAGGCGCCTCAGACTCTGCATTTCTGACAAGCTACCAGGTGATGCTGACGCTGCCGGTCCACAGAGCCAAGTCCAGCCCTGGCGCGCTGCTGCAGAAGAGAACTGGAGGATCAGAAAAGGCAATTATGTTGTCTGGGGTCACACAGCTCACCAGAGGCAGGGCTAGGAGATAAATCTATTTGTTTAACTAAAAGCTCAGTCGAGAGCTTTTTCTATGCCATCCTTTCTCCCAGGGAAAAAAAATGTTTCTGAAGAAAAAAAAAAATCTCATTTTCTTTTCCCAAAGACAATACACACACATATAAATAGATTCACTCACACAAACCTGGGGGCTAAATCATAGTCTTTCCCTCAGCTTCCAGAACAGAGTCTTGCAAACAAAATCTACAGAAAATAATGTGTCAAAGGAGCAACCTGATATGGGGGCAGGGAGAGTATTGCCTTTACCCTTGGCACCCCTTTTGCATCTCAGGGGAGAGGCCCACCTGATCGGCTACCTCATGTCTCCAGAACTTTCCCTAGAGGTATTTTTAATTAAAAATTAATGAGAGTTCAAAACAAGCCATTATTCTAAATCAATATTTAGGGAAGAGATAAGCGTTTTTTTTATCCCAGGATCAGCAGCAGTTTCTGTTCCTGAATGTCCTTTGCATGAGACCTTTCAAGGCGCGGAAGTGTTTGGATAGTTGCACTTAGCGGTCTAAGTGTTCAAGCAGGGTGCTTCAAAGCCTCCCCGCTGCCCCCCTTCACATCACTCCCAAAGGCTTCTGTGGCTTTGAACTGCACTTTAACAGTCTTAAGAGTTCGAGAAAGCTTGCTCTACATAATGACTGAGTTCAGGCCCAAGTACATAGTAGGACCACCATACGTTCCTGACCAAGTGTCACATTCACCACCTAGAGTCACCAGTTTGCCAGGTTTTCAATGGCACTTTCTTTAAAAGGTCAGAAAACATAACCACCAAGGGAAGAAAAATCGGCAGCATTTCAGCTGTTTGCCATTCTTATTCTATTCCACCACTTTGTTAAAATTAACAAGTTTAATGCAAATACTTTGGGTTTGGATCTCGCCACACTTAGGAAACCAAAAGGACAGAAAGGTAACACTTAAAGGCAAACCTAATTTTTTCCCTTGCAAGAGGAAACACCAGCAAAACTCCAAAGCCACAAGAGCCCTCTCAGTGGGGTTTCTGATGGTTTCGAACTGGAGGAATGTAATCCATCAGCCCCCTGGAGCACCAGCCTGGCAGCCAACCCTCTCTCTGGAACCTTCCCGAACCTGCCCTTTCAACCAGAGTCTCCTTCCTCAGCACACAGGAAGGACTCTGGAAGGATTCTGAAGGAAGGACTTCACTGTACACCATCCAGGGATCGTTCCACGGGTGCTAATGGTTCTGTACGCACAGGCAGCCTGGCAGCACCAAAGGACAGCCTCATCTGGGGCCACGACTCACACTTTCTCTTAGGGCACACATCAAAATGAATTCTAATTCCTCTGGTTTTCGTCTCTCCTCACCCCCACTGACCAATCCGATCCCGACAGTTCCACTACTCCGGGAGCCCCTCGAAAGCAGGGATAATGTTATGGTCCCAGTGTACGCTGGAGTCCAGCACAGTCCCCGGCATATAGTCAGGATTTACAAAATGCTAGCCACTTTTATTCCATAACATTGCTATGTTCCCTCCACTTCTCCCTTACAGCTCCCTGCTTCCTCCAGTAGGCTTATTTAAAAATTTAGGGCTGGCAGGGGCAGTCAAGTCATTTCTTACTACAGATGAGGAAATTAAGTATGAGCTTCAAGTGATAGGCTGGTCCACTTGGTGGTCTAGCTGGAAAAAGGCTCTCTAGCCTCTGCTGCTGAACTATCCCAGGTCCCGCTCACTGCCTGTCTCCCGGCCAGGCAACAGGGCACAGTGGGCCATCGCCCATGAGAGAAAGAAGCAGGTTCATTCACGGCCTGGCACTAGAAGCCAGGAGATCTGAGCTCTACTACAGACGCCAGCACTGAGGAATTCTGGGTGGGTCATTCTGAACACCACCAGTGTGGGCCTCAGGTTGCTCAGTTGTTGGTGCTTACTGTGTGCACTTAGCACATGCCACCCTCACCCAAAGCTAACGAGGTGGCCAGGATCAGAACCCAAAGTTGTGCAGACGGGGAGAGTGGGGCTTTGAGGTTTGCCCAACGTCACAGTTGGTTGACCAGATTTAGCTGACTCCCAGAGTTAGTATTCTGACTTTAGAATAATTCTACCTTCTCAGGGCCTTTTGAGTCTTAAGAAGCGGTGACCGTGAGGAAAAGCCTTCCCTGGGGTTTCCGGAGCCCAGTGATGGCCCTCGCCTTTACCTAATCACATTAGTGGCAGCTCTGCCTAATCCCAGGTGCGCACCAGGAGAGACAGGATTCTTTCCCTGGGGGCTCCGCTTCTCCAGAGATTAACCACCGTCCCCAGGAGGCTGTTATCCCAACCCCAGGGGAGGAGGGCTTCACAGCCAAGATGGAGCTTATCGCAGGAAGCCACCGCAGCGCCGGAGGGGGTGGGGGCACAAAACGCAGACTGCGCGACTCGGGTCTGATCACAGGCACCAGAGACGGTGCCAGCTGGATGGGTGCGAGCCTGCCAGGCATCAAGCGGCAGTAAAGCAACCACCACCTCTGTATTTTCTGGATGTGCCAGGAGGGCAGCAGCAAGCGGTCAAATTCAAGAATATATCCTGAGCATCTTCTACGGGCATTCCCAAGGGCAAGCACCCTCCACCACCGTCACACTCCTAGCACCAAGTAGCACTGCACCTGGCACAGACTAGATAGATGTTCAGTCGGGTGACAGGCAAATGAACTTCCTGCCCCGCTGCCGTGGTGATGGAGCAAAGTGTTCCTCCCCACGAATGAGAATGGGTGCCAGGCTTGCCATCAATTATTCTGTTGAGGATAAGTCTCTTCACCTCAGTTTTCTCATTCTGCAGCCTGAAATAATAACACCCATCTCCAAATTCCCTGACATTTAGTCATTCCTTCCACAGGACTCTGGGACAAAGGCACAGACTAACTGAAAAGGGTACAATTATTTAGGACTACTTGTTTACAAGTTATTGAGTACCTTCTATCCACACCATGCAAAATTAGAGAAAGCTGCCATAAGCTTCTAGGTTTGGGGTGGCCTGGTATTACGAATGAGAGTGGACTGGGAATGCTAGGACCTCGAGTGGTATCTTCGGAAATGGGAGAAGCCTCACCAGCAACTGCTATCTCAAAGCTCTTCAATCTTTCAGAAAAATGCTTGCCAATTCAACTGGGTACTGTAGTTAACTTACCCTGAGAGACACTAGCCTAAACTAAAATCTCAGGGAAAGAAGAGGAAATTACATAAATTACAAACTTCTTTCTCATTCACTCTCTTTTCATAAGGTGGGGAAGGAGAATTGGTGTAGTAGCAGAAGTAGTAATAAAGTAACATTTTCACGGTACTCTGTAGTTTGCAGCCACCCCACCCCCATCACTCACCCCATCACAAGTTCCTTCACCCCACCTTTCATTTTTCTCAGCACTTACTGTCACCTGATACAACATCTCTTTCTTTATCTTCAGGCTCCTCCATGGGTAGGGTCTTTGTTTTGCTCACAGTTTCACCCCAGCATCAAGAACAATACCAGCCACATAAATAATTGCAGAGTGACTAAAGGAAGCCTCGTGGGTCCTTTCACCAAGAGATGAAGATAAACTGTGGCTGCCTATCTGATCCTGCAATCTCAGATAAGACTTTTACATCCTTCATCTCCTTAAATCTTCCTTAATCTTCGGGGAAGGAGTTAAAATCCCACTGCAAAGATGAAGAAACTGAGACCTCAGACCTCAGAGTAGAGCAGCCTGCTGGAGAGGCAGAGGCCAGGGCCTTCCCGAACGCTGCACCCACCTCGCATTTAGACGCGGGGTCCCTGAGTCCCTGAGCTGCCTCGGCCCTCGTGGGGCAGCTGAGGCTCCCAGAGAAGGGCTGCCTTGTAGCGGGGCCTGGGAAACTATTTTTTATCACTTAATTGAGCACTAAACATTATAGGCAGCAGATTTTTATACTCATTTGTCAAGATAAAAGATAACCCATGCATTATTATCAACAGGATAAAAAATGAATTACGAGTTATTGCTTTAGGGCCTCCAAGACCCCTTTCCTGAGCCTCTCTCTGCCAATCCAAACGGAGCCTGGCTCAGCTGCTCCCAGGACCGCTGCCCAAGCCCATCCTGCACAGCCGTCACCTTCCCCAGGCTCCCCGCGGGGCCAGCCGCTGGGCTCCAGCACCCAGCCCAGGCCCTGGCACCCAGCGGGCTGCCGTGTGCACACTGAACAGTTACCCCCACCCCACGACACCAGCAGGGCAAGAAATAAAACTGCCCCAGGCCTTTCTTCTCCCGTACCACCCACCTCAGCCCCCAAGACACCCAACCAAAGCTTTGTTAAGCTCCCTTTTCTCTCTCCAGCATGAAGGGAAAGGTGGCCCAGGCTGAAGCAGATGGTTCACACAGGCCTTTCTGGCCAGATTTGCATCCAGATTGCTTGCAAATTCAAAACTTACAGAATTTTCCCCTCTACTTATTAAGAGAAGGAAAAGAGAGTAAGAGCCCCCCCGCCAAGGGATGTTTCCCTAGTAATGAGACCTTTCGAAATTCCTAAACAAAGGAAGGGGACTGGAGAGCAGAAGGACTAGGGGAGGGAGGGGAAGGATGCTTGGGACAGAGAAGAATCACTCAGTGCCCCCATTCTCAGGGGGCCCTCACAGCCCAGGCCTGCCCTGGCCTCAGACACAATGGCCTCTCCCCTGGGGCAGGGTGCCAGAAGAGAAGGAGGAGGGCTGTAAGGGAGAATTTTAATTTGTTGTCAATTAAGGGCAGAGTGACCCTCATTTACAGCAGCAGGACCCAGGGTTATCACAGATTTTGCATCTTGGGAAAACAGCCCAGTCCTCCTGCTGCCCACTGTTCCCTGCAAATAAAGCCCACGGGAGGTTTAATTGAGTTGAGGTTGACTTTTAAAGGAGATGGAGTCCTCGTCTTTTGAAAGAGATAGGCTTGAGATTTCCAGTTGTTCAAAGAGCCATTTTCAAGTTGCTAGATAGTAAGAGCAAAGCAAACTGGAATTATTCTAGCCTCTAGGAAGTAAAAACGAAGCTTAGAAGCTTAGTAAAAGTAAATAGAGTAGGCTTAATTCGCCACCAGGCACTGTGCTGCTGGCTGTGACCCAGATTCAGACCCTACTCTAAAGAGCATCCAATCCAGTGACAGAGAAGGTATCACAAAAGTTAACAACTACACAAATAACTACTTGTGAAAGCAAGTAGTTGGGAACCCAATCTGGTCTGGCCATCCAGAGAAGTGACATTTAAGCCACAGCAGAAGGAGCTGATGGGTGGGGGAAGGACATTCCCAGGGAGGGGACAGCCCATGGAAAAGCACCACGTACAAGGTACCAGATGAGACCGAGAGGCGGCGGCACGCAAACTGGGAAGGCCTCCCTGAAAGTCCTGTCGGTGGATCCTCGATAATATTCTGGTCGTGCCCCAACCCTCCCACGCCCCCACTTCATTTCTTTCAGCCAGAATCTCAGGTCCTAATTCCTTACTGCCCCAACTGCTGTGATTTCCCTCTGGGCAGCGTGTAGCTCTTCCTCTGCCCCTGCACCATGCCCACGTGAACACACTGTCACTTTGCTCCTTGCATTTTCAGAAAAGCTCAATTATAAGCCTGGACTGTGCCGGGCCTGACGGCAGCAGTGCTCAGGTGTCCCCGCAGGTAGATTCTGACCACTCAGGACACCGCACACTACTGGAGGAAAACAAATTAATATTTGTCTCCATCTCAAGTCCTACCTCCTTCGGGAAACCTCCCAGTAACTCCAAAGGATGCGCATTTCTCTCCTTTTTGAGCTACAAAACTTACTGTCCACACTTTCCTCGTGGCACTTAGTTCCATCAAATTCAGCATTTGTTCAACAGGTATTTGGTGATTTCCTACTGAGTAAAAGATGCTGGACCAGGCAGTTGTTAAGTAACATGAGCTCTGGTCTCTGCTCATACAGCGGGCTGGACGCTGCGAAGTTACTAAACATCTCTGGGCCTCCGTTTTTTCTTGGGAATAAGTGTGACTTTCTTTCAGAAATACACATGTATAGAAAACACTATCAGAGGTTGTCTCTGAGCGGTAAGATTCTGAGTTATTTTTTATTTTTGTATTAACTTTCTGATTTTGTTTTTTTTTGTTTTTTGAAGGTTGAACAGACTTATTTTTTATTACTTTTTTCTGATTTTGTTTTTAATGGACATATATTTTCTCATGAGAAAAAGCAAGGAAATTGCTTCCTTTCGAGTTAAAAATAATAATAATAATACCACTTCATTTTGTTGTGTGCACGGTCAGGACACAATAACCTCCCCGAAAGCAGAGTCAGTGGGCTCTGGGCAGACAATCTCAGAGAGATGGAGGAGAGGTTGGACCAACGCCAGACCTCTCAGCTGCACCTGCTCTGGATATCAGAGTCCTTCTCTCCTACTCGCCAGCTTCTTTCTAGGGCCGAGCTCAGATCCCAGATCCCCGATCCCCCACCCCAGAGGGGCTGCCCCTAAATCCCAGGGACAAGCTATGATTAGCCTGTAATAGCCAGGCTGGGGGGCAGGGGTTATGATTGACAATCTCCCCTTAACAAGCTTGGAGGGCAGGTAAAAGCAGTTTTCCCCAACTGATGAAGAGGCAGAAGGAGGAAGTGGGGAGAGGGGGTTGAATTGGGGACAGTAAGTCTAGAGAGACAAAATAATAGGATTCCACTAAAATACTTGCCAAATGTGTGTGGCCCATAGTAGATGCTTGATAAATAATGGGGACTATTAATATAATACAAAGATTAAAAATCTAGGTGTTGAGCTGAATCAGAGTAGGTGAATGTGGCCTGTGTGAGAATACTGGCTGACCATGAAGGCGCAGGGGGAGGAAGCGCAGAAGGGTGGATTCCTGAGTGTGGGCGCCCTGGGGGTTGAAGGGCAAGACTGGGCTGGGGAGACGGAGAGAGGGAGCAGCGTGAGCCTGATGTGCCAGGCAGGTGCTAGAGTTCACAGGTTCTAGAGGCTGCAAGACAGAGAAAGGGTCCTAAATCAAGGCCAGGACAGTGAGGTTTGAGCCAATAAATTCTTTTCATATCATTCAGGGATATCCATCTTGTCTCCTAACAAAAACAGTAAACTTCCTAAGGGAGAGGGTACTGCCATATATTTATCCTGCATCCACCTTAGTTTCTAAACAAACATTTAGCCAAATGGAATCACCAGTGACTTCTTGTTAGTTTACATAGGGCGTGTCACTTGGGCAGGTGAAGAAGCTGTGTGACTCTGGGGTCCCTTCTTTCCTTGGCTCTTCTTCTACACCAACACTGAGCAGGCAAGGCAATCTGTTAATTTGACTTTGTGAGTCCAGGGGAAGCCACTTTAACCAACATCATGGATTAGTTAAGAAACTTTCTAAGCTTGAGTCCTGAGGCAAAGATGTGGAGGGTTATTTATAAATGTTCTGAACGATAGATCTATAGTTTAACCCCAACACAACCATGAAATCTGGCCATCAAGTTGCAGCCAGTGTAAGGGGGAATGCTTTACTCCCTATACCCAGTGCTTCCGTCTTTGGGAGGGAAACCAATCCGTGTTAAATGCTGGACTCTCTCTGCCTTGTTACGAACTTAACTACTCCTTGCAAGGGCTAAGGGCCCACTACCACACACTGACTTACCGATGAATTGGGTAGAACAAATCGGGAATGCTCAGCTCAGCTCCTCCCTTGCTCAGTGGGGAAGAAAAAGGCCCCTTGTCAGGTGTCCCTGGAAGCCCCCACAGCACGTCTGACTCTCTGAATGATTACCTGGCCACAGGCAAAGCATCTGATTCCTTTGCTTAGGGAAACCGGATGTGAGCGACCCAAGTACTGGGAGCCGCAGAGAGAAAAAGAGGGGAACTCATCATTAGGCTAAGAACAGCATCGAACACTATTGCTGGTCATTGTCAGCTAATCTCAGACAGGCAACATTTTGGGACTGGAAGCTCCTATACAGCCCTCAACAATTCTCTGATGGGAGGAGGCAGAGAGCCACCTCGGAGCTGCGCACCACTTGCTTAAGACACGCCTTTCAGAGGCCATGTGAAGGGCTAACTTTCACCCCACTGAAAGCAGCTGAGGAAATAAAAACCCATACCCTGCAGGGAATGTAAAAATTATGTAAAAACTAAGAAATACCCGAGTAGGAGTGAAATCCAAGAAGATAAGTTGTCATATCTCTTATGGAAAGAAAAATAAGTAGCTTTGATGTATGCCTGAACCCATCAAGAAATGGTGTCAATTTCCTGTGAAAAATAGATAGGAAACTTTCCAGGGTATCTAAGATTTCAGGTGGAGAATCTGTTTTTTAATTTAGGATGTTTACCTTCCAAAGCATAAGAAAGTCCCTGTCCTTAAGAAATGTTAGTATAATTATAACCTAAAAGTTCTATGTGCTAGGAAGGTCTGCCCCAGAGATGACTGTATTACAAAATAAAGGCTAACAGGGTGCTGAGGTTTAGAAATTTTGCCCCATCACGTCCTGGGAAAAACCTCAGATGACGAGGTGCATGCGTGCTGCTCCCCATTTAATTCATGGAGTAACGGAGCACACACTGGACACAACCCAGGCACTGTGCAAGCACTTCCCAATACCTCCCCACCCTGCCTGGGTAGGCACCGCGAGCTTCCTGTTTAACGTGAGGGAAGCGTGTCTCAGACAGGTCAGGTAATTTGCTGACCTGCAGGAAAGCGGCGAGCCCAGTTTCACACCAAGACCTTCTGAGGCCAAAGCCCCTCTATGAATGGCTTCTCTACCTGCTAGAATCACGAACTGCTTAGTAAACTTGTTTTTAAGTAACTTCTCTCAGTCTATTTGCAAGTGAACTTAATCTTAAGTTACAGGAGTCCTAGCTCCAGGTCCCACCTACAAATGCCTCACAACTATTTCTGAAAACAATAGCTGGTTTGAGGAGACTCAGGCAAATTCATTAGGTGGTGAAACAGCAGTGAAAGTAGACATACATCAGCATCTTAGAGCCATGACTTCCAAACACAGGTGATCTTTCAGAGCCGAAAGCACTATGGGCCTGGGTCAGAGGCCGGGTTCCCCACAGACTTCACCAGCCAGTGACCTTAGGCGCGCTACCAGCCTTACGTGCATAATTTTAATAGGGAGAAAGAGAATGAAAGAAATCCTATTTCGTAGGGTTATTTGGAAAATTAATGATAACATCATACATAAAATAGTTTTGTAAGCTGCAAAGCCCTATACAAATGGAGGATTTAATTACAATTATTTGACTCAGCTATTTGGCTGGGATCTTACAGCGAACTTGAATCATTAGATGGAGTTTAAAAATAAAAAAATAATTGAGATGCAGTTTGGCATAATGATCCAGGACAAAGCCCTGGACTCACTCTACCCAGGTCCAAATCCTGGCTCCCCCACTCTAAAACAGGGGTCACATTAATGTCTGCTGCACAGGGTTGCCCTGAAGAAAATGGTTCTCGGTACTCGAGATGCTTGATGTGTTAATCATTACTATACTATTATGATTTTCATCAAGCCGGCAAAAGGAAGACTGGGATTGAGTAGCCTGCACCACAAAACAAAACTGCTGCAGCGGAGGGAGTGAGACACAATATACCTTTGACAGGCAGCCCTGAAATGGACTGCATTTTTGACTCTCTGGGGTACTGTCTCTGAGAGAAAGATAAGCCATCATACTCCCAGTAAAACCCTCCTTCCTCTTCCCCTCCCCCACCCCCTTCACATGCAAAAAATATAACTGGCACCCTTCAAAGCCTTCTTTCTTCTTCATTGCGGACCAGTTTCATTCCTGGATAAAGGCCCAGTTTAAGAACCCAGGAGAGCTTGGGCAAGTCCATGGGCAGGAGGGCGGCTGCAGAATGTTTAACTCCTTCCCTCCTCTCCTATCTCAGTCCTTCCCATCCTTCAAGGCTTGCATCGTATCCCACTTCCTCCCAAAAGACCTCTCTCCGTTCTCAGATTCTGCACCTATAATTGCTAACTCTGCACTCATTCGTTGTAGAATTATCTTCCAAGTACGCATTTTATCACCCCTAAAAGGGAATTCCTCAAGGGCTAGTTCTTCTAGATACCCCACTGTGCTTAGCACAGTGTTGGAGACACTGTATGCGTGCCCTAAATGTGGGGAGCAGGTTAAGTTGCTGGGAGGAGCCCAGACTCCACGGGAAGTGGTCAGATCACACCAGCCTGAGCCTCTACTCCCCTCCCCGCCCCCGATACACCAGGGCAGATGCTGTTATCAGACCACAGCATTCCTGCCCGGAGGTCCCGGAACAACCTTAGAATCCTTCTCACTGGTGGCCGATACCAAGTGACTGGAAAAGTGACCCCATATGCCATCTCTGCTTTCTAGGCAGTTCCTCAACTGAGTCTGCACAGCACGGGGACTTAACTACCTCTGTCAGAGCTAACTACCACCCTCCGTTGCACAGAGCCACTGACTTGTCTGCCTCCACCAGAATAGTGGCTTTCAAACTTTTGATCGTGAGAGCCCAGCAATACCCCAAATCAGCCTATACAGAACTGAGGCTCAAGTTTTCCAAAACAATATTCCCCTTAATAATGTAGTGCACTCTGGTATTTCTTATTACTATTATATTCTATCTAAAAATGGTCCTGACCCCAGAAAATGACCTGGCAGTTCATATATATTTATATGTATGTATTTAGTTAAGGTAACGTTAGCACTTGTAACTGGTAAAACCCAAAATCTCAGCCTTTACTACAAGAGAAGTTTATTTCTTGCTCACATAAAACCAAAACGAGTATGGACCGGCTAGTGGCTTCCACTGCACAGTGATTGAGGGAGAGTTCCAGGCTGTTTCCATCTTCTGGTATCTTCAAGACACGACTTCTAGGAATACCATGCTCAGGATCATATCAACCATGTCTGGGTAGTTTTTGATGGTTTGAACCTATAAATTACACTCATTGCTTCCAATCTCACGCTATTGGCTAATATCTAGTCACATGACCTTACTTCACTGAAAGGGAGCTGGGAAATGTAGTCTAGCCATAGGCCCAGGAAAGAAGTGGACCAGCTGGTAATCTCTGCCACAGATCTGCCACTTGAAAAACCCTCCAAGGCAAGGACCTAGCCTTTATATCTCCAGTGACCAACAAAATATTGGCTCACAGTAAGTGTGGAAACGATGCATGGACAGTAAGTAAATGGGGAACATGGTACATTATGGCCGGAGTTCCAGAAGTGTTATGGTTTATGACTAGGTATTGTGATTCTCTCCAAACTCACACCTGTGCAAATCCTCACTCACACCCAAAGCGGAGCTGAGTCCAAAAATCTGGATTCGGGCAGGTGGGGAAGATACCAGAACAACTACCCTGGGGTCCTCCCTTCCATCTGGAGACTGCACAGCCACTCACTTTTCCAACAACTGCATGGCTGTTGAAAAGGAGCACAGCAGAATTATTAAGAGCACATGGCTGCTGAGGCCGGTGAACCCAGAGCAGCCTTCCCTGACTGCATGACTACAGCAGAACAACGCGCTGACACTGTTATGTGTGCTGATGGCACTGGGCATTTTCTCCACATTATCTCGCTGCATCTGCACAGCAAGTCTCTGAAACCCATTAAGGTTCTCCTTCTGACCCTCTAATTCCCTAGGTGAGAATTCCTGTCTCCCACCTCTGTGTTCCCATAGCACTTTTTTCACAACCCTTTTCTATAATTTACGTGTGAGAGAGCTAGTTGGCAGGTGGAAGTCCATGTCTGTTCACTCTGTCTCCCCAACTACAATTCAAGGATAGTGAACAGAGCATGCCTTTGTGAGTCAACACATCTGTGTTCAAATGTCCAGGATCAAATGCCAAATCCTAACTTAACAGTTGTGAGGTTAGCCAAGAAACTTACCTCCCTGAGCCTCAATTTCCTTATCTGTAAAATGGGATTAGAAGTCCAACCTCAACGACTACTAAGAAATCTAAGCCTAACATCTATAAAGGACTATGCCTGGCACATTAGTGGTTTCTTTAAAAAGTAAGAATGCCCCCCTCCGTCTCTCCTTTAGGGCAGATTAATGTTTATTTCTGGGCACTAACACCATATCTTGCACACAATAAATGTCAGTTGTATATTTGGTTAGTTGTATATTGTTAGTTGAATGACAAGCTTTACTGTTGAAAAATAAAAATAACAAAACACAAACCCTGTCACAGTTTTTAGAAATTCTTTTTATCTCCCCTGTCCCTTCCCACATACTTCATTACTCTGCTCTCTTCAGGAAACATGAACTTTTTTTTTGTACTCAGAAATTTTAAATGGCTAACAGACACCTCGGGATTCCTTCCTCCGGCCATTATCCTTCTCTTTCAAGTTGCGCTCGAAAAGATTATTTGGATATTGGAGCTAAAAACGGTCAGATTACAAATGGAGGTCCCTGAAACGTAACATTCTCCACTGCAGGATTCTGGAATTACACCAAGCACCAGGGAGAGGGTGCTCTTCCCCAAAGAGCTCGCAGTTCTGAAAAAAGCCTTTGTTCTAGGGCTTTGCCCAACTGCACCGTGGAGCCCCTTCCCATCCAGGTCCCTGGCACTGGCCTGGGTACTGTTCGGTCCTACAGCGCCTATATGCTCCCTGTAAAACGAAACACTCAAGGGTCTAAGAATACTGTAAAAACTGCTGCGTCTCTGAGCCTTGGTTCATATCTCACAGCATAATGGTCACTGTTCTGGGGCCATGCTTTCTAACTTTGCCAGCAAGCCCCTGACAATGGCAGTGGCTCACAGACTGCATGTTTATCAGGTCCATGGTGCTGCTAGGTGTCTTATGTCCATTATCTCCTTTAATTATCACAGAAACTCTGGAAGTCAGACATCATGGCTATCCCCATTTTGCAGACAAGAAAACTGAGGGCCAGAAGGTCAGAGAACTTTGCCCAAGATCACACAGCCAGTAAGCAGCAAAACTCCAAGTCAAACCTTCATCTATCAGCTTCAAATCCCATTTTATTTCTGTTATTCCATACTGCTTCTTTAAATGACTATAAAAAAAGGTCCTTTCTGTATAGAAATACTTGAGAAAATAAACAGTTTGGACTGGTTGCTCTTTTAGGTCCCTTTCCCCTCTTAAAAAAAAATCTATGGTTCTACGGAGAGAAGGGGGAAAGAAGGAAATGTAAGGAGGCCAAACATTACAAGGCTTGGCTTATCAGTATTTAATAACAGCTTTGGGATCAAAACTCTACAGAACCTTATTTATGGACAGACAGTTACTCTTAAGCAGAGCCTTTTATTTTCATCTGAGGATGTTGTAGACTTCTACTGTCTTTCTATTAGTGAGAGATGGGGTGTGAAATTTGCTGGCCCTGCCAAGATGATCCCATTAAATTATCTGCCCTCTTCCAATGTAATTCACTCAGGGGCAACAGTCTGAGACTCATGCCCCTCAGATGGCCATGCCTGGCCCTCTGAGAGGGAAGGTGTGAAGGAAAAAGTTCAGGTGGTGGTAGCATCCCAATGACAATAACATCAACCCACGTTTCACTGCCTTACCAAAATAAAGTGGATGCCACAATTATCCCATTCCTAAACAAACTGAAAACCCCAACCGAGCTTACTGCAACAAAGAGAGAGTCTTTTTACTGCTGTTTATTTTTATTTTGTATTCGTTAGCTTTTTAGATATTCCTGGCATGCAAGTCAGGCTCCATGTAACAAGCAGCTGCATTTAGTTAAGGGTTTCGAAGAGTTCCCCCCACCACTCCCGCCATCCCCTCCCCCTCAACTCCAGAGAACTTTTTCAGACTCCTAGAAGACTCTTTCTTTCCCTTCGTGTGTCTGCAGAACAGTCTCTCCTGTCACCCCACAGGGAATAGGTAAGGCCAAGCTGAGGCCCTTCTGTTGGAGAAAGAAGCCTCGAGACTTGAGCATTTCCCAGCTGCGGCTGGATTTGCCAGGGTCTGGTCCACATCGGGACTGTGGAGCTGGCAAGCCGGATGTCCCACCAGAGAGCACTCTAATAAATCACCCCTACTCAGTCCACAACCAAGATGGCAAATACAAAGGCACTTCATCAAACTATATCTCATCACTGGTTGGAAGGAACCACTAGACACACTTTTCAAACCTCATCAAAATTGCAATTCATTACAACAATGTAATTCCTCCCGACCAGAGGTACAGAGCGCTGGAGGCCCTTCAGGTCCATCTCTAAGTTATAGCAGCACTGGCTCAGGGAACTCCAGCGCAGGAAGGAAAATTGAAACTGCCTGTCTCCAATCATTTCTTGTAACTCCTAGATATGGCTAAGAAAAATTCCTCTGCTGCTCTTGGAAAACCTGGGGAAAGAGCACCTTTGGTCCATTCATAAGGAGAATGTAAATTCTAAGACTAACCCAGAACACACTGAGACAGCAGTTAAGATAAAAAGCCATGACCTCTTAGGGTTTGTAAGCCCAATAGAGCCATGTCCTAGCTCTGAGACCTTAAGAAAGTAACTTAACCTCTCTGTTCCTAAATTTAAATGAGCTATTTATGCCATCTCCTTCATAGGGTTGTGAGGATTCAGTGAGTTAATATTTGCAAAATGCTTAAAACGTTGACTTGCCCAAACACAAGTGTTTGTTAAATAAATTGTACTAACAGAAGCATCTCAGAATGCTTGGGTTTGGGGAATTACATTCTTAGTGGATCAGAGGACTTGGCTCCGCTCTTCAGCTTCTCCCAGGCCCAAGAGCAGCCGGCCCGGTGGGATGGAAACTAGAAAGTGAGCAGAGGTAGAGGTTCCGCAGACTGTGTAGGTCCGGGCTAAGGCCCGGGACCCACCACCAACCCTAAACTCCTTGCACCTACCCAGGCAGGCAACTCATTGCCCTAGGCATCAAACACTCCCAAGTCAACAGTTCCTATCTTTGGGGGTTGCAATTTTCTCAGAAAATCAAATTAGAGCTAAAAACATAAAACCACAAAAAGGCACATAAAATTCTGAATCTTATTTCTGGAGCTCCACATATCCTCAAATTCAGGTACCCCAAGTAGAAGACTGGGTGCTCTTCTCCAATACTGACATATGTGGTTCCACTTAAAACTCAAATAACAATCTTGTAAGGCTGAGGAAAAACTAATCGACATACCCAGTACGTGGCAGAGAAAAGATTCAAACCCAGGTCTACTAAACGCCAATGACTGTGCTAATAACCATTAAGCTCTACTACTAAGTTCTGCTGCATTCCCTTCATACTAGAAAATAGGGCAAGAAAAAGAAAAATCCTTGAAAATGTGCCATGTTGCATTTTTACTGGGAAAGCAAATAACGCCACAATTTTACATATGACCCAAAAAAGTTATTCTCCATTTGTTCAACAAAAATCTATGGAGCACATACTATCTATGTGTGTACACATATGCCATTCATATGAAGATAAACATTTACATCAATATACATAGAGTCTACAGAGCGTTCTATTCTCCATAGGATGCTGAGCAAAATTTTCAAAAGTATCTGAAATGGGGTATGTGGTCACCATCAAACTGGAGCCAAATTGAACACTAATGGATGCAAGTGACATACCATTTACTAACTTTCTAGCTTTCAAGCCCAATTTGAGGTCTATGCTCACCATGCAGGAGATGGAAAGGAAAATACAGACTAAAGCTGAGTTTTTAGAAGGACTTCTAATATCAGAAAGATGATTTGGGTTTTTAAAAGGACTTCTAATATCAGAGAGATAATACCTGATATCAGAAGAATATCAGGATAGCAAATAACCTACCAGGTATGCGGAAGTGATACTGGAAATTCAGTATTTTCCACACACTACCAGACTCGGTGTGTGAACACACCCTTTGGTTATTGGGTCTGTGTGGCTCTGTCGAGGGAGTGTTTGCAGGAGTCTCCAAGAAAGGTGTGTGGCTGACTTGGCCCTCAGTGTTATTACCCTCAAGAGACTCCTGTTCTAAAGGTAGGCAGGACAGACACCTATTAAAATGGCATTGGAAGGTTTACAAAATGACAGTGAACACAGTAGCAGGTCACTTCCCTCTGACTTCAAGTGGCCAAACCACAGAATCTACAGGATTCTGAGAAAGGCCCAGAAAGGTTCCTGAGCTCTGGCCTTCAGCTTCTTGGAGAGGTTTAGCTCTGGGTGATGGGCGAGGAAATCAACAATGCACACACCAGAAAAAATAAATTTAAAGGTTTTTCTCCTCCTGGCTAACAAGGTAGAAAAATAATAAAAAAAGAAATGCTGAGATTTTTTTCTTTTTAAATAAATAAATGAAATACATCTCCTCTTTAAAGCTGATTTCCTGAGTCACTGAGTTACCTTAGAAATCTTGGATCAGACAAGAAAGTAAATCTCAGACCCACTAGAAGCTTTGTCTCCAGAGAAAAGATCGAATATGCACAGAAATGCAAAAGATTTCTAAGACAACAAAATAAGACAATAACAGATTTGAGCACATTATCGAAGAGTTTGGAATAGGGAATACTCTTAAAATTTTTTTAAAGCCTACAGGCAGTTAAACAAAACGAAATTTGAGTGACTGCTGATAACAAAACTGTCTTACCCTCGGCAAAATCATAGCATGGACATTTATTTAAAGGCAGACACCACAGAAGGGTGCGCTCCCCACCCCAACCCCCATGATCTGAAAGCAACCATTGTTGAAGGTATACAGAAGTAAAGGAGTGGGGCAGAGGATATAACCAGATTAATCAAGGCCCAAAACTAGGAGCCCTACCTTAGCTAGAATCACCTGGTCGTCTCCACCTGAATTTGCTGGGCAACCTGACATCAGCAGGATGTTTACAAGATTTTGCAGCCTGGCCCATTTTTCACTTTTCACCCAGGTGTTGCGGCATCGGGCCAGATGTTAGGCATCAGGGAAGCAAACATCCATGTGACCAAACAGTTTACATTTCATTAGGATTTTCACCAGGAAGGTGCACGCTCAGCTGATGTACATCTTAACTGCAATTCGAAGCTGCATTTACCCCAGGAGCCTCTGGATTAGAACAACCTCACTTGAGGATCAGTTTCAGGATCAATCTCAGAAAATGTGGTTCCCACTTCCCCAAAAATATATCTAAGCAATCAAAATGCACACACACACAACTTCCTTCCAGAATGTTTCCTGCCATGAAAATTATTAGCTAGGTATTAGTAAAAAACTAATTCTAAAGCCATCGTGAATAGATCTTTTTCCCTCAACTGCAAAACAGCCAGAGCCTTTTCTTTTCCTAAACACAGCGCTAACTTAAAAAATGAATGTTGCATGATAAAAGAGCAGAGAATACTTATCCGCACGGGTTTGGGCTGGGAGAGGGGGAGGAAAGAATCCAGGGGCTCCAGCACCCCCTCAAGGGATGAATGTTAAAAGTGAGGCCTGAGACCCTGGAGACTTTAATCAACTTTCCCCCTCCAACCTCCGAAGAATGAATCGGTTGTCTCCACAGGCGCAGCCGGGTTCTTCCCTTTCATTGTGTACCGGCTCAGACGCAGCAAGGATCCAAGCTTCCCGCAGAGAACTAAGACGCTCCTGCTCTCGGTGGAGTCTTTCTCTAACTGTTGCAATTGTCTTTGGAGATTACCAAAATCAAGTATGCATTAGATGGCTTTTCCTCCCTAGTTTGTAACACACACACACACGTGCACACTCAGAGCACTCAGGAGCAGCAGGCCGCCTCTGACAGCACATTTTGCACAAAGTGGCGGTGGCAGCGGCAGCGCACACGTTGTGGCCTCCCTCGTGACCCTCCAGAAGGCTGAAGAGCCGGGGGCCGGTGGAGAGGCCAGGCCGCCCGAGTCCAGGAGGACGGCGCTTTTGTTTGGGTCGGTCTGCGGAGAGCCTAGGCTCTCGCAGGAACCACGGAAAACACAAACTCCCTCCTGGACCGCGCCTTCCGGGATGGCTGCTATTTAGGAGAGACTTGCCTGAACACCCACAAGAGTCCAGCTAGAGGTGGGGGTGGGGGGCCGAATAGCACGGAAGTGCCCTATCGCCCCATTAAACCCACCCCCTCCATGCTGTCAGCGCTGCCAACTGCTGGTGCGCGCCCAAGAAAGAGTGCCCGGGCGCACCCCCGACCCGCAGCTGGGCTCCAGGGCAAATCCTCGCCTGCCTCTCCGGCGCCCGGAGTCGCCTTTGCGAGAAACGCGACGGGTTGTGTCCGCCCCGCAGGCGGGCGCGGCTCTTCCTGGTGCCCAGCACCGGGCTGGCCGACAGGAGGGTGGCCGAGGGCCGGGTGGGCTCGGGCGCTGGCGGACGCCCCTCTTACCTTGGGCAGCGGCCCCGCGCGCCGCCAGCAGCAGCGCGGCCAGCAGCGCCAGGAGCGGCGGGCGCGCCCCGCGGCGGCGCGGCCGGTGCATTCCTCCTCTGGCGGCGGCGGCTCCCAGGCCACGCGCAGAACATCCACGGGCTCTGCCCGGGATCCCAGCCACCTCGTCCCGGATGCTCTCCCCGCAGGATGTCGGGGGCGTCGGCAAAGTTCTTTGTCCTTCTAACCTGCTCCCTCGCCTCCGCCCTGCAGCCTCAGGACCCGGTGAGCGCGGCGGTGCCTCCCCAGCCCTCGTCTTGGCCGGCCGGTCAGTCCCGGACTGCCCGCGTCGCACCAGCGGAGGGCGAGTCTCCTCCGCTCGGACTCAGAAGAGCAAGCCCTGCGCTCGCGGGCTGTGGTCAGGGGCTCCCTCCCTGGCGCTGCGGCTGCTCCTCCTGCTCCTCGCGCTCCCTCTCTTGCTCTCAGCCTCCCTCAACTTGTCACTTTCCACCAACTCTCCAGCCGAAGCCCGAACCAATGGCAGACGCGGGCCCAGGCCGGCGGCCCAGCGCCCTCTGCTGCCGCCTCTCAACACCCGCACCCTACGACTTCCCAGAAAGTCGTCGTCCGGCGGGTCGCGCACGCCCACCTCCCCTCCCCCACCACGCCTCAACCTGCGAGGGGACCCGAGCCCAGCAGGCCCTCGAGGCCTTTTGACCGAAGGGGAAACTGAGGCTCAAGAAAGACTTGTCCTGGGTTGCAAACCAGTTGGTGGCTGAATGGCTTCGTTAGGAGGCCCAGATTCCAGCAATGTCAGTCAGTCAGCTCTGCCACTGTTAGCTGTGTGACCGTGGGTAATTGAATATTTATTGATATCACACAATTTCCCTTTTGATTTCCTCCTTGACCCGAGTGATTTATGTTTGCCCATTTTGTCTTTAATTTCTAGTTTCATTGCCTTGAAATCAATGTCATCTATATTGCTTCCCTTTGGAGATTTATCGAGGATTTCTCTGTGGTCAGTTTTTGTTAATGTTCCATGGTCTCTAGGAAGAAAGTACTTTTCTGTATTCAGAATGTGAAGATAGATGACTATTTCAATTTGATCCTCTTTATACTTATTTTGTTATTTAGGCCTTCTATATCTTGGCACATGTGTGTGTGTGTGTGTGTGTGTGTGTGTACATACACAGACATACAGGGTCCAGCAGAAGTAAAGCTTGCTTGAGCGTGGTAGGTAGGGTACGTGAATGTCTCTCACAAGTAGACAGCAATTTGAACATTTCACCTAAAATGTCATATGGTATGGATAAGTATGATATTGTTATGTTACAGAATTACATGCTTATGATTTTGTAATAAAAGATTTTATAATAAAAAGGGTCATTATTGCCCTGGCTGGTGTAGCTCAGTGGATTGAGCACATGCTGCGAACCAAAGGGTCAAGGGTTCGATTCCCAGTCAGGGCAAATGCCTGGATTGCGGACCAGGTCCCCAGTAGGGGCCAAGTGAGAGGCAACCACACATTGATGTTTCTCTCCCTCTCTTTCTCCCTCCTTCCCCCCTCTCTAAAAATAAATAAAATCTTTAAAAAATATATATTTCTGATTGAATAAACTAAAATTCTTAAAAAAAAAAAAAAAAGGTCATTATTTGTGCCGGACCCCATACATGTACTTGTCCAACTGCTCTGCCACGGACAATGGGAAACACCAAATCTCCTACTAACAGTGTGTTTTGTTGGTTCTCCTGGTTTAGCTTTACAAATTTTGTGATGCATAAATATTCACGACAGTTTGATTTTTCCTGTGGAGAGGGCCCTCGATCATACAAAGTGGTGAGTACCTGCTATGTTCCAGGCCCTGTACTAGGCTCGGAGGAGGCAAGAGTAGTAGAGACACTAGGCAGTCTTGCCCTGCAAAACACTGAGAAGCCCACAGTCTATGGATCACTTATTGAATACCTTGTATTTGCCTCATGCTTTGTGTGCATTGCCTCATAAATCTTCCATTGACACTTTTTTTAAAAGTCCTTAACATAGTATACTACCTTGCACTTTTACATAGGCTATCCCCATATTACAGTTTTAGAAATGGAAATGCAAAAAGAAAATAAGTGACTTGCCCACTGTCATGCAGACAGTGGGTGGCCAAGCCAAGACTCAGTCTCTTTATCATAATGGAGCTAAAAGTTCTGGGCTAGAGCCTGGCATATAACAAGTGGCAGTCAGTGGCTGTCACTGCTGCAATGATAGCCTCTAATGGCCCAGCTTTGGGATTTTATAATGAGCAGTCACCTCATTGAAAGCAAGGACTTTGTAGCTCAAAGTATGTGCCAGCAGGTCATAGACTCACAGCACTCTGCCTTCAGGCAGGTGAATGACTAAAGCATGTGGGACAAACAGCCATTTATTCTTCTACCAGACATCAGGGCAGGAGCACCCTTAGCAGCTTCCCCTCTTTCTATCACTCTGACCTGAGGTCAAGGAATGATAGACAAAGAGGCCTTGGGTCAACTAGTTCATCGCCCAAATAGGTCTGTCCTCCAAATTTCTCTGCCTGAGACTCATTCAATCCTATCTAAATTATCTCCAGTTACTTGCCTGAGGAACTTACTGCACAAGGTTCTCTTGTTGGAAAACTGTCTTTGATGGTCGGCTGCAATATACCATGGCCCAGAAATGAGAGGAAACTCAGTTACACTGCACATTAGTGAGCAGTCTTCCATCATCTACAGTGCAGCACACAGAAGCAGACACAAGTCTTCCCCTTCCACCCCCCTCAGCCCCAACCCCCACTCCAGGTATCTTAGGTAACAGTGGCTGCCAGAGCTGAGTATACAGAACTTAATGGCACTTTTATCAGTACTTAAACCTTCCAAGAACTTAATCACAGAATCATAGACGTGAGGAATGTGACAGCTGGAAAGGGCCTTGGAAATTAACTAGAATACCCCCTCCACATTTTATGGAGGAGAAACGTGGGACTCAGGGAGGTGAAAATTCCTTGCTCAAAGTCACACAACTGGCCAGAGCCAGAACTGGAACCTACATCAACCAGTCAAGCCCTGGGTGAGCACTCCCTCAGTTGTCCCAGATCCTATAGCATACTAATTCCTAGAGAATGGGTTAAAAAAAAGCTCTTCCTGCCGGGCGTGGCTCAGTAGACTGAGTGCCGGCTTGTGAATCAAAGGGTCACGGGTTTGATTCCCAGTCGGGGCTTGTGCCTGGGTTGCAGGCCAGATTCCCTGTTGGGGGCATGTGAGAGGCAATTGATTAATGTATCTCTCACACATTATGTTTCTCTCCCTCTCTTCCTCCCTCTCTTCCCCCTCTCTAAAAATAAATAAATAAAATCTTTTTTTAAAAGGCTCTTCCAATTTATTAAAAAAAAAAAAAAAAAAAAATCAAAGGTCCCTGGCTGGTGTGGCTCAATGGTTGAGCACCGGCCTGCAAATCAAAGGGTCACCAGTTTGATTCCCAGTCAGGGCACATGCCTGGGTTGCTAGCCAGATCCCCAGGGTGGGGTGCAGGAGAGGCAACTACACATTGATGTTTCTCTCCCTCTCTTTTCCTCTCTCCCTCCTCCTCTCTAAAAAAGATAAGCAAAATCTTTTTTTAAAAAAAAATGTTTAAAAAAATTTTTTTAAAAGACAAAGGAAATACTTACACAAGTTCAGTAAATGCCAGTGCTTCAGAGTAAAGACTTGGAATCAGGCTGCCTAGGTTTATAATCCAGCTTCTCTGGTCTCTGCTGAGTGACCATAGACAAACATCTTTGCCTCTCTTTGCTTCAGTCTCTCATCTGTAAAATGGTGATGACAATGATTGTACCTGTTGATACTGTTGTGAATGATAAATGAGTTAACTTATATAAAGTGCTGTTATAAGTATCTGGCACAGAATAGGCACTTAATAAATGTTAGACATTGTTATACTATCTACATACATGAGCTTACTTAAGTCAGTCTTGTGCCATTTCTTTACAAAGAAACTAAAGTGAAATGAGGTTAGAAACTTGCCCAAAGTCACAAAATTAAGGCCAAAAGAGAGGACTCAAGCCCAAGTCAAATCTCTTTCTACACTATAACACTACTCCCTCACGTCAGAGGGGTGGGTGTGTGAAAAGCTACAAGCAATTGAAATTATCGTCTTGCAAGCCTCTTATGGTTCTGAGCCACCGCCCCCACCCCTTAACTAAACCAGCCATCGATGCAAATGGATTATGGAATCCAGGAGGAGCCACTCTCTTCAGAAGGTCCTGGCTCAAGCCCTGAGGTACCCACTAAGGCTCGTTTTTGCTGAGGGAGGCAGCCACCCACTCTGGCCTCTCCCACTGGTACACACGTGGCTCTGTTTATTACCACTGTGGACACGGAAGGCACAGCCACAAGCAAGTCATAGTGGAAAGGCGGAGAAGAAATAGGATGGCGACAGAAATAGGATGGAGTCAGGTGCCAAGGAGAACATTTAGAAAAAGCTACCTTACACTTCAAAAAGTTTTTGGAGGGAAAAACTCATTTGGGTAATGCACTTGATTCACCCAGCAAACGCAGACATTCGTCCTTCTCCTTGAAGAGACTATGTGGCAGGATGGTTGTAAGTGAGGGAACCTCAGGAGCCAGATTTTATGGATTCAAATCCGGGCCCAGCTTTTAGTAGCTATGAAACTTTGGGTCTCTCTACTTCGGTTTCCTCATCCGTAAGAGGCATAATAGTAATACCTACCATCTACCTTTGCTCTGAAGGTTAAAGTATTTTACGTTCGTAAAGCATTTAGCACAGTGCCTGTCATGCAGCAAGCGGTCAATATTCTTTAGCCATTATTAGTAGTGACTAAGAACGTGGGCTCTGGGAAGAAACAGACCTGACTAGATGATAAGAGCAAGTTACTTAACTTGTTTATAATATAACATTCTCAGACAGAAATTATACAATAATGGAGCCAACTGTATAAAGGCATTTTGAATTTAAAATAATTATACTTTATACCTTGAACATAAAAGTCTCAGCACCATGTTTATCATGGTGCCTTTTCAATTAATTGTTTATTATTCTTTTTTCCAGAAACCTCTACATTATGGGGTCAGATTGGGCATACATTTAGAGATCACACAGTCTGGACTTCTAGCACAGTCTTGGTTTCATTATTTGGTTTCATTGGCTTCACAGACCCCTTTGTACAGTGGGTGAAGGGATGATAAAAAGACAGAAAGGCTTCCCTGTGGCACCCCAGTGCTGTGCTCTTCTCTGAGCTGCTGTGTGCACCTGACATCTTCGCAATCCAGTATCATCATCGGAAGTTCACCAACAAGAAATCCAGGGATGGTAAGGGACTGTTGGCAAAACAAATACAAAGATTTTATAGCCTAAAAAACTTCTGAAAGGAAAGCAAGGAGAAAATCTTAGTGACTTTTAGGTTTGGCAAAGATTTGTTGAAGAAGACACAAAGCCATGAACTGCAAGAGAAAAACTGATAAATCGGACTTCTTCAAAATTAAAAGCTTTTGCTTTTAAAAAGACATTATTATGAAAATAAAAAGATAGGCCACAGACTGGGTTATTATATTTGTAAAAAAATACATCTGATTAGGGACTTCCATCTAGAATATACAAAGAACACTTAAAATTCAATAAAAAGAAGACAATATAATTTTTAAAACAGGCATACTATTTGAACAAATGCCACCCAAGAAGATACACAGATGGCAAAGAAATACATGAAAAGCTGTTCAATGCTATTAATAATAGGTACATGCAAACTAAAACTATAATGAGACACCACCGCATACCTACTCAAGTGGTTAAAATTAAAAAGATGAACCATACCAAGTGTTGGCAACAATGTGGAGCAACGAGAACTTTCAGGTGCTGCTGATGAGAATGTAAAATGGTACAATCACTTCAGAAAATAGCTTTGCAGTTGAAAGGTAAACCTACATCTCCCATACGATCCAGCCATTAGACTTCTCTGTTTACCCAAGACAAGTGAAAACATTATGTCTGTACAAAGACTTTCTCATGACAATTTATAGCAACTTCATTTGTAATAGATAAAAACTGAAAACAACCCAAATGTCTACCAGCAGGTAAATGGATTAACTCTGGTGCATCCATTCAATGATATACTTCTCATCAATAACAAAGAATAAATTATTAATATATATAATAACATGGATGAATATATAAATAATTGTGCTGAATGAAATAAGCCAGAATTTTTAAAAGAACATATACTACATGATTCTACTTATATAAAATTCTAGAAAATGCAAACTAATCTATAGTGACAAAAAAACATATTATTTTTTACCTGGGGGTAGAAAAATGGAAGGATGGCTAACAAACAGGCATAAGGACCTTATGGAAGTAATAGATAGGTTTAGTATATTGATTGTGGTGATAGTTTCACAGTTGTGTACAATATGTCAAAACTCATTATAGCAGGCCCTGGCCAGATAGCTCAGTTGCTTGTAACACGGTCCCAATACACCAAGGTTGCAGGTTCAATCCCCGGTCAGGGCACATACAAGAGTCCACCAGAGAATACCTGAATGGGTGGAATGGCAAATCTATGTCTCTCTCTCGCTCCCTCTCTCTCAAATCGATAAACAAAAAAAAATTTAAATTCACCCTGGCTGGTGTGGCTCAGTGGATTGAGCGCTGGCCTGAAAACCAAAGCGTTACCAGTTCTATTCCTAGTCATGGCACAGGACTGGGTTGCAGGCTAGGTCAGGTCCCCAGCAGGGGGTGCGCAAGAAGCAACCACACAGTGATGTTTCTCTTCCTCTCTTCCTCCCTTCCCATCTATCTAAAATAAATAAATAAAATATGTAGTTATACAAATTATATTTATATATTAAAATTAATAGATAAATTATATTATTATTAATTTATATATTAAAAAGACTCATTGTAGCCATTTGGATCCAGTCAAGAGATAGAAATCACACAGTTGGCTAAACAGGAGAAGTGTAATAAAAAAAATTATTAACAATGATAAAAGAGTACCTATAAGATACAATCAAATCTACATGGTACCCTAGCACTGAGGGAGACACTCTAAGGACAGATTTAGGAGGGGTTCAGACCTCATTGGCGAAAGTACGGTTCAACCCACCAGACAGCAGAGAAGTTTGAAGAGCAAGCAGGGGAGGGCAACTAATGGCATGGGCCTGCAGTGGGCATCTGGTGCTGGTGTGGACAGGACACCCGCAGAATCAATGAACGGTGGGGGCTTGCAGAGGAAGTGGCAGCCCTGTGCCCTCCAATCCCTGGAGTCAAAGTTGAGCTGCAGGGACTTACTCAGTGCGTGACCCTTTGAGCCACAGGACACTGCAGGCAAGCCATACTGGGGCTTTGGTTTTTATGTTGAGAAGGCTGAGAAAAAGATTATCATCAGGCCAAGGCTAGAGGGTGGCAGAGAGATCAGATTCAGGACCTGTGCTGGGGCAGCCCCCACTAATGTTCACATACTCTCACTACTTAGCGCATGTTGGAAACTACAAGAAGCCTCCTCCTGCAGTGACTCTCCAGAGCCTGATACTGAAAAAGCTCACTTTAAGGGAGAAATGTTTGGAGAAACTCCCTTGTTTATCATAGATCATATATTGAAGGGTGTAATCAGAACTGAGAGCAATAAGCTAACAACTGACAAGTTCATCAAATCACGCACTTTAAACAATTCCAGTTTAGTGTATGTCGGTTACACCTCAATCCATTTTCAGTGTAATATTGTGCATCCAGATGTCCATAGGACAGCATCAGAGGAGAGGTTCTAAACATTAAAAGACAGAGATAAAAATAAACAAAAAATTCCCTGGCTAGTGTGGCTCAGTTGGATGCAGCATCATTCTGTAAACTGGGGAGTCATGGATTCAATTCCTGGTCAGGGCACATACCGACACTGCGGGTTTGATCCCCAGTCAGGGCATGCACATGAGGCAATCTACTGATGTTTCTCTCACATTGATGTTTCTCTCTCCTCCTCTCTCTCTTCCTCTCATCCTCCCTCCCGCCCTCCCTCTCTCTCTCCCTCCCTCTCTCCCTTTCTCTCTCTCTGGAATCTATAAATATATCCTCGAGTGAGGATTTAAAAAAATAAAAATAAACAATAAAAGAAGTAGCTTGAAAGGAATAGATTTTTAGGTAAAAGAGAACTTGCACACGTACACACATTCTGTCACTCATTGTTCGGAGGAATGAGTGAAGCCATTGTTTTTATGAAATAAAGATGGGATGTGGGAGGATATGGGAGGGTGGGGAAGATGGAATGAACATCAACAATCCTGAAAGTTAGAAATAATTATTGTGGTTGAAATGAAAAGCCTTGGAGAAATGCTTTCAAAATTCTGAAGAACATGTATTTTCTCCTTACAATTCTCAGCTAAACTATCATTTGGAGTGAGAGAAGAAAATTTTCCAATGTGCAAAGCCTCAGAAGTACCTCCTATGTGCCCTGCGTTACTTTCCTCTGGCCTCTGAACAAATTACTGAAACTTGGCTTTACAATACAGATTTATTCCCTTAGTCTGGTGGGCTAGGAGTCCAAACTCAGTTTCACTAGGCTAAGGTCAAGGTGTCAGCAGGACTGCTTCCTTCTGGAGGCTCTAGAGGAGAATATGTTGTTTTCAGCTTCTAGAGCTGCATTTCTTGCATTCCTTGGCTCATGGCTCCTTCTTCCATTTTCAAAGCTAGTAATGTAGCATCTTCAAATCTCCCTCTGCTTCTACCTTCACATCTCCTTTTCCCTTATATGGACCCTTGTGATTACTGAAGACCCACTTGGATGATCCAGGATAGTGTCATCACAAAATCCTTAACAAAATCACATCTACAAAATCCCTTTTCCTATGTCAAGGAATATATTCATAGGCTCTGGGGATTAGGACTTGGAGCTCTTTGGACGGCCATTACTCAGCCTACCACACACCTCCTATAAGGAAGCTATTAGAGGATATATACCAGTTATTCAGAAAATAAACCTAAAAAAAAAAGAAAACAGAAGGAATTTCCAGGATGATAATGAAAGCATGTTCCAGGAAGAAAACTCAATAACTGCTTAGAAAGAACTAGTCAAGACTGAAACAGATCTGCAGACTCTGGGAGAAAAGTCATCTGATAGCCTCTAAGGTGGTTTTAGGCCTGAAAGGGACTTTTGCTTTTGAGAGAAAGTTTTTGGATGAATGGGTGATAAGTGCATAGAAAAATAAACAAACATAATTATTAACTGCATGGAATACAAAATTGTGCTAAAAAAAGAAAAATAAGCATAGTACATTACATGGTTTAGCTGTAGCTAGAGATTGCACAGCCATAATATTGCAAACACTGACTCGAAACAAATTATGATCAATTATGATGGGAGAGAAGAAAATGGGATGTGTATGGTGATGATGGTGGAGATTGTGAAAGACAGTTCCTATTTATTTCATACTGGAAAGTCAATAGAGAATGACTAAAACTGAGATATCAAGATGGGGCTGTATGTTATTTAAAATCTTGAAGATAAATAATGAAAGAAAGAATCGAAAGACTTGAAATCAAGAAATAGGTGTGGGAAAGCGGGTGGACAATGCGAGGACACGGGCATCCCTGAGACGTTCAGTCGAGGCCCTGGCCTGCAGGCCAGAGCTGACGGTGCTATCAAAACTGGGATTGCTGGTATAATAGGGATGACAATAGCCCCAAATAAAGCCCCGGTGGAAGTGCTTCACTGAAGATGCAACACGGACACAATTATTGTGATGAGCAGTGAGGTCGGAGGGAAGCCTGGCTCACAGAGTTAGGATGTTTAATAGAACACAATATCCCTAAGGGCAAGTTATACAGGCAGCCAACAAGGGAACTGTCCAAAGCATTTAGCCAAAAGATGTCAAGGATGGATGATCAGGAGGCAGAGAGCAGCTTTCCCTGTAAAAATTCATGGTACCTTACCCAGGTTGCAGGCCAGGATCAGTTTTCTGGACAGCACTCAATTGTGTGGGGTGCAAGTGGCCCTGCTGCTGGGGCCCATATGACCCAGTAGATCATATGTTACTGGAGAGTGTTTGTGGCGGGGAAAGATGCTGTATGGAGTTATAATGTCAGCCTTCAGTAGGAGAATCACAGTACAGACCTCCAGGGTTCTGTGTAACCACGCCAGGTGCAGTAACGAATTATACACTGTTCAAAAAATAGCATCCTCTTCCTGATGATCATGGCTTGAGGAATCCACAGTAACTGGATAGCAGCTTAAATTTTAATGGAACTCTTATTGAGAGCGCAGTGAAAGAGTTCTTTCTATTGGGGCAAAGTCCAAGGTAATGGGGAAGGAAAACACAAATTCCTTATTTGCATTATTCAGAAGATTCAGGTAGCTGAAAGGTAAAAACACAAATTGAAAGCAAATGCATGAAAAGAGATATACCACACATATAACAATTGTAAGAAAACTGATGTGGCTTTACTATCATCAGACAAACTAGTCTTAAAAACAGAGTATTGCTATAGATAAAAAGAAACATTTCATAATGATAAAAGTGTCAGTTCATCAAGAACACATCAAAATTCTAAATTTTTGTATGTTTATACATAGTATGTTTCTAAATGTGTATGTTCCTAATAATATAGAACTTAAAAGCACATGAAAAGCAAAACAGACAAAACAAAGGGAGACTAGAAAATAAACAATCATAGTAGGAGACTTGAATACTTCTCTCAGCAATTTATAGAAAAATAATACAAATAATCAGTAGGGATATTAAAAAATTGAACACTATCAACCAACTTGATTTAGTAAATGTTTATGGAACACTATGTCCAACAACTGAAGAATACACATTCTTTTCAGGCACTTAGAGAACATTCATCTCATCAAGAAAGACCATCATGCTGAACAAATAAATCTTAATAGACTTCAGAACATTTGAATAATACAGAATATACTCTCTGACCACAAGTCAAGTAAGTTAGATATCAATAATAAAAGTATATGCAGAAAATCCATAAAAATTTGAGAATTAATAAACATTTTTACCTAATCCTGGCATCAAAGAACAATTCACAAGGAAAATTAGAAAATATAGTGAACTAAAGGATAAGGAAAACACAACATACTAAAATTTGGGGGATACAGCTAAAGTGGTATAAAAAAAATTCATACCTTGAAATGTCCGTATTAGAAAGCAAGATCTAAGATCATGATCTAAGCATCTACGTGAGGAAGCTAATAAGAGAGGAATAAAGTAGGCTCAGAGTAAGCAAAAGTGATAAGGATAAGACAATAATGTAATTAAGTAGAAGGCAAATAATAGAGAAAAATCAATGAAGCCAAAAGTTAGTTCTTTCAAAATATCAGTATGATTTGTAAATCCCTGTAAATATTGAGCAATAAAAATACGAGGAAAAAACCTACAAATTACCCACACAATAATGAAAGAGAGACTATGCCTAGAGGTCCTACAGACAGCACAGGGTAATAAGGGCTCTTAGAAGTGATTTCATGCCAGCACATTAAACCATGTAGATGCACAGACAAGCTCCTTGAAAAACACAACTGATAGAAGTCTTAGCTGTGCACCTGTGAAAGAAAATTGAGTTCTTAATTTAAAATCGCTCCACAAAGAAAACCCCTAGCTAGGATGACTTTACAGGTGAATTCTATTAAACATTTAGGGAAGAAATAATACCAATATTGCACAAAGGTTGTTTTTTTTTTTTTTACAAAGTATAAGAGGAGAGAACACTTCTTAACTCATTTTATTTTGTTATTCTACAAGAAAAAATAAGCAAATTTACTACATACACATGTATGGAAAACTCATAAAGATGAGAGTTGGAGACACTACAAGAAGGAGAGATTCAAAGATTGAAGGGGCTTGAGGTGTGTGAGACATCCTGAGCTAGGGGTGAGGTAATGCACCTTGGGGCTTCAAAGGGTCATTGCGGAATTATAACCTGCCATGGCCTTAACAAAACATGATAAAAGATATTTCAAGAAAAGACGTATGCAAACCAATATGTCTCATGAACTAGATAGAAAACTCTTTAACATAGTAATTGCAAATTAAACTCGGTAATTTAAAAAGGATCATATATTGTAACCAAGTTGGGTTTATCCCAGTAATGCAAGGTTGCTTGGACATTCCAAAATAGCACAATTCACAAATCTAATCAATGTATATAACAGATATACAAATAAAATTATTTAATGAGCTCGATAGTTAAAGAAAAAAATCCAGCACCCATTTATGACTTTAAAAGAAAGATCTCACGAAATTAGAAGTAAAGAGAACTTCCTCAAACTGATAAAAAGGGGTCTAAGGAAAACCTATAGCTGACATCATGATCAATGGTAAAATATTTCTCTTACTGTGTGGACAAGGCAAGGATATATATTCTTACTATTTTGATTCAAAATTACTTTAAGGTACTTACTAATGTCAGAAGGTAAAAACAGAAGTAAAAGTCATAAATATCTTGGAGAAAATAAATAATATTGTCTTTATTTGGAGGAACCATGATGATGGACAGAAAACAAAAAAAAAATCAGTAACAACAATTTAAGAAACCCTCTACTAAATTTAATAACTAAATAAGCAAATCTAGCATATATGACCAATGACAAAAATCCACTGTATGTCTATATATTAGCAACAAACAATTGGAAATGAAATTTCAAAATAAATTTTAATAGCACCAAATATATAAACAACCTATGAATAAATTTAATGAAATAGAAAGATCTCTGCACTGAAAAAATACAAAATATTGTTGAGAGAAATTAAGGAAGTCATACATAGAGGGAGGGCTACATCATGTGCACAGATTGAAAAACTCAATACTGTAAATATGTCATAAAAACAGAAAACTTCATCAGTGGAACAGATTAAGAGTCCACAAATAGGCTCACCTACACACTGACAAGTAACTTTTTTCTTTTGACAAAGGCATCAACGTAGTTCAATGAAAAATAGAAAGTCTCACACATGGTGCTATACCAACTGGGAAATGAAGTGAAACTTGATCTGTACCTTATACCATAAAGAAAAATTAATTTGAGACGAACTAGGGCTTAAACATAAACATTAAAACTATAAAGCTCCTAGAATAAAATGTACATAAATTCTTTGTAAATTGAGGCCAGACAAAGATTTCTTAGCACACAGGTAACCATATTTGTGAAAAAGAAAATTGATAAATTAGAATTCAACAAAACAAAAAGAACCTGCTCATGAAAAAACACCTTCAAGTGAACGGTCCATTAAACCCATGTAAAACTGCCCGACATCATTTGTCGTCAGAGAAATGCTAGTTAAAATCATCGGATGCTACTGTTCCATATCCACTAGAACGGCTAAAATTAAAGAGCCCATGGCACCAAATGCTGAGAGAATGGAGAGTGATGTTGGGTTTCTCACACGGTGCCGGTGAGAGTGAAAAATGTTCCAACCACTGCGGTAAACTTTTTAACTTTCTTATAAAGCTAAATATGTACCTACCTTATGGTCCAACAATTCGCTCTGAGATATTTACCCAAAAGAAAATAAAAATATAGGTATAAAGATTTGTGCATTGATGTTCATTGCAGCTTTTTTCACAGTAGCAAAACATTGAAAACAAACCTAATGTCCATGAACAGGAGAATGAATGAATAAAATGTAGCATATTCATCTTATGGAATACTACTCACTAATAAAAAGAGCAAACTACTGGTGAATACAACAATATGGATAAATCTCAAAAATATGCTCAGAGGAAGAAGCAAGACACAAAAGAGTGCTTACTCTATGATTCAGTTTTTATGAATTTCAAAAACAGGTAAAACTCAGTTATGGTTTGATACACTATTACGTTAGTGTTTGACTCTAGAGCGGGGGCCAGCATCCCCTTACTTGTGCCTGCAGATAGACTGGAGAGGGGCAGGAGGGAAATTTCTCTGGTGATGGGAATGCTACATATCATAACTGGGGTGATAGTTATATGTTTTAATACTCATTAAACTGCATATTTTATATGTACTTTTACAGTGTATACTTATACTTAAAAAATTAATTTACAGCGAAAACCAAACGAGAAAGACGTAAGGGGTAGGCAGGTGCCCATAGCTACGTCTGATGATCACTTTCAGATTTAAACTACTTCAAAAATTTCCTGATTGTGAAACCTCACCCTTATGGTAGAAGTGAATATACTACTAACTACAGTGAATCTTCCAGAATCTCCAGGTTGATTCCAGGTCCGCTGCGGGTTAACTCACTCTCTTAAATCCTGAGGAAAGCTCATATGTAATAATAGATGGAAAATTTGCAGCATTACCAAAGCTTAAAATGGCAAAGGTTATGGAGGGCACCCAGCGGCGGGGTGGTAGATCTGTGCACACACAGTAGCAAGGCTGGGAATGGAAATGAGAAAAGCCAGCCTGGTGAGACCTTGGTAGACCAGAGCGCCACTTAGGGCCCAAGGAGCACCCTCCTGTGGGAAGGCAGGCCAGTATACCCAGCTCATCCATTTCTAACAGAAATTGGAAATTCAAATTTCTCATATAAAATCTTCCACCTTTTAAAGCTTGGCAAATATTTTTTAAATTATATAGAATTGTGTACAAAAAGACGTAGACAATTTAGGAGCAAACCTTTGTGATCTTGGAGTAGGCAAATATTTTTAATGAACAATTAGAAGCATAATACATAAAAAGTAAATGGATAAATTTGACTTTTGCAAAATTAAAAACTCTTGATCTTCATAGGACACTGCTGAGAGAATTAAAAGACAGACCAGAGACTGAGAGATAATATTTGCAAGTAATACATCAGATAAAGGACTTGTATATAGAACATATAAATGACATTCAAAACTAAATAATAAGAAAACAAACAATATGATATAAATGAGAAAAGACTCAGACCCCAAAACCAAAGAAGATATACAGATGGCAAATAAACACAAGACAAGGTGCTTGAAATCATTAGTTATTCAGGAACTTCACATTAAAACCACATAAGATACCACTGCCTGCATATTAGAATGGGAGATTAAAAGATTGCTCGTTGAAGTGTTGACAAGAATGAGGAGCAACTGAAACTTTCATACACTGCTGGTGGGGATGTAAGATGGTACAACTATGAAAAACAATTTGGCAGTTTCTTAAAAACTTAAACACGCACGGTCCATACGACTCAACAGTACTGCTCCTATGCTTGCAACCCAGAGAAACGAAAGCATGTGTCCACACAAAGCCTCATACATGACTTGTCATGGCAGCTATAGCTGTCATCGCTGCAACCTAGAACAACCCAAACGGCCATCCGGAGTTCAGTCAATAAATAAACTCTGGTAGAGCCATAGAATGGAAGACTTCTCAGCTAACGAAATGAATGTCCTCATGATAAACACCACAACATGGATAGATATCAGAACAGGTAAGCTGAGTGAAAGAAGCCAGACCCCCCCCCAAAAAAACCCCTCCTTGTATGATTACATTTATATAAAATTCTAGGGAATGCAAACACAAGTGCAGTGAAAGCAAGCAGATCAGTTGTTACCTGGGACAAGGAGCAGAGAGACCAGGGCTGGGTTACCAAGGGGCCTGAGGAGACTTTTGAGAGTGATGGGTAAGTTCATATGGTGATGGTGGTGGTGATTTTCATGGGTGTGTTTGTATGTCAAATATGTCAGCTATATATACCTCAATAACATTTTTAAGATTTTACTTATTTATTTTTAGAGAGAAGGGAAGGGAGGAAGAAAGAGAGGGAGAGAAACCTCGATGTGAGAGAGAAACATGGATCAGCTGTCTCTTGTACATGCCCCACCCAGGGACCAAACCCACATCCCAGGTATGTGCCCTGCCCAGGAATTGAACTGGCGACCTTTCACGTTGCAGGACAATGCCCAACCAATTGAGCTGCAGCTGTTAGTGCAGTCGCTTGTCTTTTTACAAACAGAAGAAGCTTACTTATGCAAAAGCAAAGACATCTTCTAGCTAAATACAGTCCGTGAAATGCCAATTTGTCTCCTCTGCTCAAATCTTACTCCTCCCATTTAAGAGATAAGAACACTAAGACCTAGGCAAATACTGTAACTTGCCCAGGTAAAGTTCTATTTGTAAATTCTGTATCTAGGGGCTAGATGATGTTGTTGATAAGGATGATGATTTAGATAGATTATATCTCCTTATCTATGTTAAGAATTGCTTTCACAATAAAAAGCAAAGTTTAAAATCAGAAGATCTGGTCTGAATTTCCATTCTATCACTAGTTATCTCTGTGACCTTGAGTAGTTTCCTTAAAATTTGCAGAATCCCACTTTCTTCATCTCTATACATATGTTAAGAATAACTACTTCATAAGGCCTTCTTGAGAATCAAATAAAATAGGATATGCTCAAGTAAGTTTTCAATAAATATTAGTTGTGCCTGATCAGGTAGTTCACTTAGTTAGAGCATCATCCTGATATCCCAAGGTTGTGGATTCAATCCTTGGTCAAAGCACATAAAATAAGCAACCAATGAATGTATAAATAAGTGGGACAACAAACCAATGTTTCTCTCTCTCTCTCTCACACACACTCTCTCTCTCTTTCTCTCAAGATTCAATAAAATAAAAAAAAATTAGTTTGGTGAATTTAAGTTGTGAGATAGATGGGTAGATTGTATATTATAAATTGATATACTCTAAAGATGAGGATGAATGAAGTTCAGGTGTGCCCTTGATCATGCAGTTAGGAAAGGTACAGTTGGTATAGCCAGGCTCCCAGGTCCCAATCCAGTGTTCTTTAAATAATAAAAAAAAAAAAAGACACCCTCCAAGGTTACTCTATAGAAAAGCAGTCTCTAGATAGAGAGCAGGGAGGATCTCTTCCCAGAGACACATAATTCCAAGGTCTCAAAAAGGCAGCTATACAAGGCCTTCTGAAGCATTTAGACCCTGAGTAAATAGTGTTTTTAAAAATTTACGTCAACATATGAAGTTTGAGAGATTTCACATAAAAATAGGAATATCCTGCTTGTTTTGAAAAACCAATGAGCAGGTCTGGCAACATGAAGTCTGCATGGAGGGAAAGCAGTGGAGAGCTGGGGGTGAGGAATAGGTGGTCCTTTCACGTCACAGTCCTCACCATTTCTCATACCCTGACACCATTCCTGCCTCACTTATTATCATATTAGCAGGTTTATATGCCCTGTGGGCATTTATATGTGCAACCCATGTTTTCCATCAATGCTACAGGGCCAACCTTGTTTATGAATTGTCATCTACAAGTGACGACGAGTTATGTTGACATTCGGACAGCCATGCAACAGAACGGACTCCCTCGAGGCTCCGTGTGTAAGCAGTTCCCACACACACCAACTGAAGCCCAGCTTTGGCAATCTTACAGCATATCTGAGCAATGTAGATATTCAATCTGGATTATTTTGGACACCAAAGTCAATACATTTTGGGGGTCCTGATTCTCAAATGATCCAACTTGACATTCCACCTTGGTCAAATTTACCTGGCAACTGCCCTGTTTTCATAGACCTGTGCTCCAATAGCCATGGTTTTTAATGATTTCCAAACCACATTAAATTTCCTAAGGAAACTTCTGGGTGTCAAACCCTGTGCTGCCCAGGACACTGAGCTCCACGTTAACCCTAAATCAGCCTGTGAAGTAAAAACACAAAACATATTTAAGACAGCAGAGGGGAAACCAAAAGATAACAGATTAAAAAGTTATTTTTATATGGAAAAACAACCAAACTGCCTACAATTAGTGAATACAAATCACATTTTGGCTCTGAGAGAGTTCCTCACAGCACACAATGTAAGTTAAAACGTATGCTTGAGACCTGCGCGTACATCTGCTCTTGATCTTCTGTCAATACAAAATATTTTTCCTCTTTCAATCCAAACACTGAATCAGGAAGCCTGGAATGAACAATATAGTACTAGCCAATCTAAAAACATCTTTGAAAACTATTCTAGAAACAAACACATCTTCTCATTTGTCTCTCCTTGTAACTACAAAATGCAAAGAATAACTTGAAGTTTTCAGTATCCTGACTATAGGGGGGTTTGTCCTGTGAAATACAGGTCCCTCTGAAGATAATTGCCTTTGACAGTCAGATCCAGCCATGGAAGAGCCACCTATGGGAGGGGAGGCGGCGGACTCTCTGTGTGTCTATGGTTTTTTTTTTTTTTTTTTTTTTACTCTTTCAAACAGTGAAATGCTTGTGCTTAATATTTTTATGGATTTCATTCCCCTAGAGGAAAATGCACTGCACACAACCTATCTTCTATTTTTATTCTTAATAATACAGTTAAAGATCTGGTGTGATTTGTGGATCCTATCAAGCTAAGAAGAGAAAACTCCAAAACTAACAATCATTTTAAGGAGGACATTGCCCAGCCCACTGAGCCACACTGGCCGGGGCTCATTTTTAAAAAAATGTTTTCGAAATTCTAAATCATAAACCCAGGTATTACCAGATTAAAAAAACAAAAACAAAAACTGGTATCATGGTACAAAATGTTTCTGTTTCCCTTTTCTTGTCTTAATCAGAGTATACCATTTACTCCAGACTTCCTTATCTCTCTAATAAATGCCAGATTTTATTGACGCATTTCATCTGCTTCTTGCCATAGACACCGAAAGCTCTGGAATGTGGTCTCTCTTTGAGCCACCATTATCTCCACACATTTGCAGGGAGAGGACAGGCATAATTCTTCCAGGCTTTTTGTTTTTTAAAAACAGCTCCATTACACGCACAGTGCATCTGTTTTCCTCTCAGAAGAGAAGCAAGCCAGCGTTCTTGATTACTCTGCCTTTTTCCCTCAGAAAAATGGCTACACACAGATGACACAAAGCTTTTGATCAACAAGCTTCCAAAGAGATACAGATTTATTCTCCACAATCAGCAAGGAAGCTGCACTCACTTTTTTTTTCTTCTTTAGTACGGTTAACAGAGAAAAAAGAAGAAGAGGAAAAAGGAGAAGGAAGAAGGAGAATGTGGTGTTGAATCCTATAAAATTATGATGGACTGGGCTTCCTTTAGGGAAAAGATAGAAAAACATATGCAAGGTCACCCCAGGAAGGTGCACAGAAATTCATCCCCAAAAGTTAATCACAAGATACCCCAGTCTGAGCAGAGAGCACTCTGGGTTTTTCGTCTTGGATGATAGATCCTTTTTTTTTTTTAATCACATGGATCTCTAGACACATAACAAGGTGTGTATTGTCACTACAGGGTTTTCATATTTGTGTAATCTTACAGACCAGCTCAGAAAAATCCCTGGTCTACAGGGAATTATTTGGATTCCTGTTTTACAGCTGAAGAAACTGAAGAAGAAAAGCAAAGAGCTTCCCACTGAGACACAGAAAGAGCTTGTTTGAGCAGCTTGGTCTTCAGTGTCTCAGAGTTCAAACGCCCACTCAGAACTCTACACCGGGAGAACTAGAAAGCCCTCCAAACCTAGCACGAAATGCTGGTTTTGTTATGCTCTTTACATAACGCACCAGAGCATATTCGCATGGGCAGAAACAGCAGCAACAGAGAAAAGTGATCAAGTGGTAGCTACAGCCAATATAGTCTTATTCTGCATAACTGGGTGCGATTTAAGAAATATAGTCCTTCCAGCCTGCCACAAACATTAGCTAAACCCTTGGTGCCAGATACATCTAAATTCTTCCGTTCTGTTGTATATCTGATAGTAGCTTGTTCTCATTATCTTAAAAAGAAATATTTGGGGCACAGCTGAACCCTATACAAAATTCCTCTTGGAAGTTGTGACTTTTAGTACAGATAGCAAATGCTTTCGCTCATTAAGAAGATCTATGCTTCCTGGGAATCTAAGTTTACAAAAATGTCTAGCTATAACATGGAAATTTTATTTCACATGCAGAAAAAAAACCCTTAATGGTGATTTGTCAATCCTGCTGGGGGAAGCCAAGAATAATGAAAAAGAGGTAGTTAGAAAACCAGGAAAACCTATTTCTAGTCTTAGTAAGTAATAATAATAGTCATAATATCAACCATTTAGTGAGCACTTTACATGTATTTTCTGATTTATCCCACAGCTCCCCTTTGAGTTCGATACTATTGCTTCCATTTGACAGATGAGGAACATGAATTTCGGAGGGGCAAAAATCATCACTCATGATTACATGTAGTGCCAGTGTGGTTAAACAGGTCATCTTTGGGAATCAGACAGACTTGGGAGTCTCAAAAACATTTCCTAATTGTAGAGTGATAAACTGTCCTAGTTGGTGTGAAACTTACGGGTTTCTTGGGAGTCGGGAATTTCATTACCAACCGGGATGGTCGCTCGCCCTATGAACTGTGTAAACTGAGAGAGAGTCCCTTCCGTCTCTGGACCAGAATGGTCCCTAAGCTTCAGTGGAGTGTTAAAGTCTTTCTTTCTCTCTCTGCAGAGTGATATGGAGTCATCTCTCTAATAATAACACACGATCTATAGTGTCCCTATCTCTACTCTTCCCTTCTCTGCAACGGGTTCTCCTGGTTTCTGCTGGAAAGCACCCTCACACTGAATCTCCACAGCTCCCGCAGAGTCATGGCAACAAGTTTCCGTTGAACGGGCCTGGGCATGACCACCTCCTTCTGCATCTTCTAAAACATTTTAAAGGAGACTTCACACTTATCACATTCACTCAACTTCTCTCAGCCTCTATTTTCCCATCAAAACAGGAATAATAAAAGTCATCTCTCACACAGTTAGTGGGAATCAAGTGAGATCAAGGATATGAAAGTGCATCTATAAACCCTAGAGAAATATAAAAATGTATGCCATACTGCTTTTATCAGAGTGTGGGCACACAATTCACAAAGCCATCTGGACCGAGCCCAGGGTCTGCGTCTACCCGCCCGGGCTTGTCCCACGCAGCACCTGACTTAGAAGGGCTGTTGAAGCTGTGGTTTTACATCCCAGAGGCTCTTCTTTCACTCACAGTTTCAGCTGCTTCCTGCTCATAAGAGAGAATCAAGAAACAAGAAACTCATTGTATACATCAAGATTGAAGGTAGAGATTAGGAGAACAAGAGTGGGAATCACTCAAACTTCAGGACATTAACTAAAAGTTTTAGAAGAGAACAAAGGAAACTAAGTTTTTATGGTACACAATTGTCTAATCTCTGAAATGGGCAAAGTTGCCTATACCCAGTCTAATTAATGGACATACTTTTGAGGATCAAAGAGACTTGAATGTGAAGGGTATTTCAAAAGCAGGTAAAGAAGTCTACAACATGCTAGGTATGCTTATGGATATGAACATAGATGGCACAGATATATTTTATTTAGTTCAATGCTCTTATTTCACAATGCTCTTATTTTGAGGATATGAGGAGCCAGAGAGGATTAGCAACTTGCCATGATCATACAAGCAAGAGACATGATGAAAACTCAAATCCCTTGACATTCAGCCAGTGCTCTGCTCATGAATCATAGAGGTTGTCTTACGCTGAGATCCCTCAGAAGAAGACCCTAAGGCAAGGATTCAAATGCAAGTGATTTGTCTGGGCAGTCATTCCAGGGATCCCTGGCTGGGTGGTGGGAAGTGAGACAAGAAACAGAAGGAACTGATCAAGCAAATTTCTACCATGGACAACTGGACTGTCATTCTTCCTGGGGACTCCGGGAACCAGCACAGATCATGCCCCTTGCAGCTATCCCACCTAAGGGACAAGAAGGCAGGGGTATTTATCCAATCAGTCATTGGGCGACAGCTGCTGGGAAGCGTGGTAATTCCCCTATCACTCCCAACACTCAGGGAGAATGGGCTCCAGTGGCCAGAGAATGCCCTGATAACTGGAAATGGAGGTAGCATGCCCAACAGAGGTACAAACTGAGGGGACAATGGCAGGCACAAGTAGCATCTATAACTGCTGCTCTGGGGGTCCACTAGTCTAATGTACCACTATATACCATTGTAATATAAACCCCATTAAGGCAAGAATTTTTTTTTGGGGGGGGGGGTCTGTTTTTTCATTGCCAAATCCTCAAGGCCTAAAACAGTGATGACACATCAGAGCCGCTATTAAATCTTGGTTGGATGAGTGAATACCAGTCCTGACCATTGGCCGATCTGTTTTTCCTTGAATGCTCCTTCAGTGAGGAGGCACTCGGGATGGGTTAAGGCAGCTGGGCTGTTTGCTGAATCATCCTCTACCATTTTCCCTGATACTAACTTCCTGGGAACTTCCCTGTAACACTTATCCTGTGGCTCTAGTTATTTGGGGAGACCAAAGAGGAATAAATCTAATTCCCTGTTCCATTTGACAGTCATTCAAATATTTTTGGGTATCTGTGTGTGGCTAGTGTCCACTGTTGTCCCCTTATGGTGCGGCTTGTAGATCTTTCCCGGTCCAGGGAGTAGGAAAGACAGGGGTGTGGAAGCCGGCCCTGCCACTTTCAAGGGGAGTGACCCCTACAGAGTGTATATGAGAGTGATAAAAACTCCATGTTGGGGCTGGCGGGAAGATGAACCGAGACTGTAGGGAACTGCCGGTAGAGTCCAGGCCAGGCGTCTGCTACACGGAAGGCCCCGCAAAGGTGAGCTCCTTTCCAGCGCTCAGCCTGCAGCCCCTGCTCGTGCTCTCGCTTGTCGATACGAGGCTCGGGTGTGTGACACCCACAGACGGGCCTTCCCACACGCCTGTGCTTAAACACAAAATGCAGAGGGAGGCCTCTCTCTGAGACGGTTAAAAACTGGTCCAAGTCTCTCAGTCAGTTTACCACAGGGTCAGGGCAAGAGAGCAGCTCTACGTACACACTCTAAGTGCACTCGAAGCGCAGTCACTTTTCAGGCAATTCCATAGCCGTATTGTTTCTTCTTGAGCTTCTACAGCTAAAACTCCAAGGTCACTTTTGTGTGGACTATTCTACCATACCCTGCATTGGGTATTACTGACTTTTTGAATCTAAGTGTAGGACTTTCCATGGATACGTGTTAGATTTCTTCCTTAGTCATTTCCTCTTTCCAAGCCACACCACACTTGCCTTACAACAGATGAAACTACCCTCAAGGAACTTCCTATGCCTTCCTTGTCTCCTGGTTCACATCATGAGTTGGTGGTATATCCTACAAAGATGAGGAGGACACAGAGGAGAGGGAAAGCCACCTGTCACGGCTGCTCTTTGAAAACTCCTGCATGAGGAGCAGGTTACACTGTTAACCCGCCCCACGGTTGTAGAGAATATGCATGCACAACCTTATCCAAAGTCTTCTTGGCCCCTAATTCCACGGATACAAAAGAGGCGCTAGCTTAGCGAATGGATGCAAGCAATGAGAGGAGACTCGCCAAACACAAGCTCTAGAGAATATTGAAAGTCAGCCCTGGAGAGGAGCAGAAGTGCTGGACCAGAGGGTGAAGAGCTGCTTTCTGACTCCGCCACGAACGAGCTGCGGGACTTGAGCGACTTTTTTTTAACCTTTATAGCATTCAGTGGTTGGTTGTTTTTTTTTTTTCTTTTTGTTTTTTGTCTATAAAATGAAGAGAGTGGGCTAAAAAAATAAATAAATAAATAACCCCTTAATAAATTTTGGTCCGTTTAGACAACAGAACATGTTATTTGGCACTGAAAAGAAATGAATTATCAAGCTGTGAAAAGACGTGGAGGAAATTTAAACGCATGTGACTAAGTGAAAGAAGCCATTCTGAAAAGCCTACATACCGTGTGATCCCAATTACAGGACATTTTGAAAAAGGCAAAACTATGTAAACTGTAAAAAACAAACAGACAAATGAAAAAACAGTGATTGCCAGGGGTTAAGGGGTAGGAGGGATGCACAGAGGATTTTCAGGGCAGAAAAACTATTCCGTATGATGCTATAATGGTAGGTACCTGTCATTACATACATGTCAAAGTCCTCAGAATGAACAACACCAAAAGTGAATGCCAATGTAAAGAACGAAACAAAAAAACCCCACCTCATATGAGTTCAATAAAAGCCCCACCAATGTCTTATCATTCAATTCCCATAAGCAGGCCTCATTTTCCACATGAGGAAACTGAGCCTGAACCGTGATTGCCAAAGATGAGACTTGAACTTAGATCTTCCAACCACAAGCTCAGAGTTCTTTGCCTTCCACCATACTGTCAGGTCTCAAATCCTGTAAAATTGTCTTGGAAATAAATGTGCACCTATTTAATGTCTATGATAGAAGGAGGCTCGCTGTGAACTGTTTTTATTTGTTTTCTTCTTTTTACAGTTTACATGGAAGTCCACAAGACAGAATGATTAAGAGCATAGCTTTCTGAGTCATTTATTAGCTATGTAACTGCAGGCAAGTTAACATCCCTGAGCCTCAGTTTCCTCATTTAGAACATGGAAGTAATAACAGTACTTTCTTTCCAAGATTGTTGTAAGGATTGTGGGAAGCACTGCACATCAAGCATTTAACACAGTGCCTGGCGTGCATATGGAAAAGAAGGCTGAGTTACTATTACTCTTGGGTGTGTTATGTAAACAATGAGAGGCAGCACAACATGGCGGCTGAAAATGTGGAGTCCCTAAGTTCAAATCCCAGCTCTGCCATATACTTACTGTTTTCCTTGAGCAAATTGCTCACCCTCTCTGTGCTTTAGTGTTTCATTTGTGTAAGGGGATAATCATAATAGCGTCTACCTTGTAAGAGTAAGTTAATGCATTTAAGATGCTTAGATCAGTGCTTGGCATGTAAGAAGCTCTTATGTATGCTAGCTATTGAGATCATCCTTCTTCCTTTCTTTCAACAAATCTCAACTCCATGGTTGCAACCAATTGCCAGACCACTTTGGAACATATTCCCATTTGTTTGAAACCCACACCAAAGGACCCAGCTCTCATGATGATCTCCCTACTTCTGCTTGGGTTCAGATTCCATCTGTTCTGATGAATGGGCTGCAATGGTCCCTACCACCTGTGAAGATTGCTGGCACCAGCAGACCTTTCTGGAGCAAAAGGCCCATGAGCAAGGGCTCTGGGATGGACAGCAATGGTTGGCAAGGCTAACGTAAGCCAGAAGGGCTCTTTGGAGTCAGAGTTATGAATTAGAGATCCTTGGCCTCCTGTAGAAAGTAAATAGAAGAGTGTTCCCAATGAGAGTGCTCCTCTTCAAGGCTCCATCAAGAGAGAGCAGCCCAGAGGGTGATGTAAGGTACTGCGTGACTACAATTCTGAGGACCTAAATCTTCTGTTCAGCCCTTTTGACTAGCCCCCCTCCAGTTGGTCCTTTGCTCCTCTTCTTGCTCCCCATCTTTGGTTCCTGCTTACAGCACATATTTTCTGCTCTGCAAATGCACTCAGTGCATCTGGGAATGCCCAAACGCTCATTCATTCAGCCTGTCAGACACAAAGCATACCTTACCAACATGTGTCTTTCCATCATCAAAAATGCAGGATAGAAAGTTCAGGGCAGATGGTTTAAAGAAAGCCCCAGTCAACAGTGCCAATTAAAAATAACATTCTCACTGAGGGAGGAGCTAAAATAAAGCATTTCTTTAGGTGCTTCCTGTGGGTATACGCATGCGTGTTGCACACTGGTTGGAAGTATTTGGAACCTGGTGACACAAACCTCTGAAGTTACCTGGGGCTTTACCTAAGCAAAGCCATCTTCCTGCAACATATATAGGAAGGAAGCTAAAATAAAACCTTACTTTTATATTAAGAATATAAAATACAGTTGGCCCTTGAACAACAGGGATTTGAACTGCACAGGTCCCCTTATCTGCTGATTTTTTTTCCAGTAAGTACAGTCAGCTCTTTCTATCCATGGGTTTCACATATGCAAATTCAACCAACTGCAGATCGAAAACAGTATTTTGGCATTTCCAACCATGGGTTCCCAACCAAGATTTGAAAATACTGTTGGTTGAATCCACAGAGGCAAAGGGCTGACTTTAGGGTCAAAAGTTATAGACAGATTTTTCCACTGTGCACGTAGGTGCTCATAATGCCCGCATTGTTCAAGGGTCAACTGTACATTTAATATAAATATGACATAATTAATGAATCAGAACTCATAGCTTGAATGAATTTTTTTGGATAAAACACTGGATCTGGTAGTAATTTTGCATTTCCAGGATGTTCATTTCCCTCTCTGCCGTAAGGGATGTTTCTATGGGAAAGTTTTACAAATGTTGGGCCTAAGTCATGGGGTGAAATGCAAGAGAGAAGACAGAATAATACAGAAGACGGAGGACTGGCTGTGGGGTCCAGCGACCCGCGTGTGGGCTGGGACTCTGTCACCTCCTCGCTGTGTGAACTCATGGTCAAACAGGGATGTTAATCCTTGTCCTGTCTCCTGGCCAGGGCTGCTGTGAGAAGCAGAGACAATGCGTGTGAAAAAACTACAGTGTTCCACAAATGTAAGTTATTATGATTCAGCCTTGTTGTTTTTGGAAAGCTTGTTTCATTTTATGTATCACATGTATTCTCCACCCCACCCTCTCCCCCCACCTCCCCATAGTCAGATCAAACGTGTTTGCCTTTCTTTTCGGAGTGAGGAACCTCTGATCTGACAAAAAGAAATGAAGTCACCAGACTCGCTCTCACCCAATTTGAGGTCCAGACCATGAGAGAAGCACGCTCCCTGCACAGCTGAGCTGCCCAGTTCTCGTCACCCATTCCGAGGGGCAGGGAGACAGAGCGCAGCAGTCACCACTGTCTGAATTTCATTACGCAGGGCTCCAGACAAGCAGAGGGGAAAAGTGTAAAGGAGCGGGTCAGCGTCTGAAATGTGAGAGGGGCAGCAGTCTCTGAAGTGTATGGGAACAGGAGGAAACCTAATACTGCTCCAAAGGGGAGAGGGAGCATTGCATCATGTGAAAACAATCGCAAGCGGTCAGCAGAGCTTGGGGGTTTGGGGAGCGGGCTTGCCCACTGACCCACTTGCAAAAGGACTTTGATTCTGTTCAGTGCTGTTCCAGAGTGAATCTGCATCAGATACGCTAGTACATCAGTCTAGGCGCCCACAGGGACTAGAGATTGGACTCTCATCCTCAGAAACCAGGTTCCATGGGAGTCGCTCTGGGGGTGGAGCAGGCAGTCTGGATGGAAACCAGAGTTCTAAAAGGGAACCCCAGAGTTTGGGACTGGAGAGAATGGGGTTGGGTAATCAACAAATTAATCATAACCACTATTTATTGAGCGCTTAATATGTCCTAAGTGTGCATTTCACTTAATCTTCACAATTTCCCCATAGATAATCATCCCCATTGTATGTACAGAGAAACCAGGGCTCAGTGAGTTAAGGATCTTTTCCAGGGCCTACAGCTAGCAGTACATGACAGAGGCAGAGTTTGAAACCAGATTTGTGTTACTCCAGATATCTTGACTCTAAACTCTCTGTTTTGCCCCTCTCATAATGGGAAGTGGAGCCATGTTTGGGAATTAAATGGAAACAGATTAAAGCAGATGCTTGATGGGAACAAGGAAGGAAGGTCTGGATTTCTTCCACGTAGGTGACTGTTTTTTCCTAGGCTGGGAGAGCATGAGCGTGGTTTCCTTTCTACATTTGCAATGTAAGAGTTGGCCACTTTTCCCCAGTGCGTAATCCATGGCTGCACTTCAGGTTTTCTGTGGGGTGGGCAAGGGTGGAGCTGCAGCCACTATTGGCAGTAATGCCAAAGAGGCAATCGGGGCCATTGAAATAGAGGGCATGATAGAGGGGCACACACTTGCTGTCACTGATGAGATTTGCCTTTGGTACGTTTATCAGTTATCTATTTCATAGTAATGTGCACAACAAACCACCCTAATATTTATTATTTTCATGCATTTAGGAGCTACTTAAGCAACAATGCTGATCCAGGACGGGCTCCGTTATGTAAGCTGGGTTTGCTCGTGTGTCTGCCACCAGCTGGAATGTCTGCTGGGGATGGCTGATCTAGGGTGGCCTCAGCTGGGATGACAGCTCTGCTCCTCATGGTGTCACATTTCTCAGCAGGTTAGTTCAAGATTTCTCTCATGGTGAAGGCAGAGGAGTGAGGGGAAGCAAAAGTGTTTTACACCTTAGACACACCATCACTTCTGCCACATTCTACTGGCAAATACATCACCACACAGCCCAGATTCAAGGGGTAGGGAAATAGACTATCTCCTGACGGCTGGCAGAGTCACATTGCAAAGTGTTTGAAGAATTACAGACATATTTTGCAGTCAACCTACCACAGGATTCAATCTCAAAAGTAGATAGAAGGCAGTGGCATTGTCCTGTATTCTGGACCATGCCCCTTCCCTGCCTTTTGTCCACTAAATGCATTTCCTTGCCCTATTTTTCTGTGTCTCCTTAGCACTAGACTAGAGAGAGAGTGATGCAATGACTCTAGATTTGGGCAGATAAAATAATGCCTTTTGCACTGGCCGGTGTGGCTCAGTTGGTTGGAGGGTCGTCCCATTCGCCAAAGGGCTGGGGGTTCCCCAGTCAGGGCACATACCTAGGTTGTGGGGTTTGATCCCTGGTCGGGGAGTATATAGGAAGCAACCAATCAATATTTCTCTCTCACATCAGTGTTTCTTTCTCTTTCTCTAAAATCAATGAACATATTAAAGAAGAATGCCTTCTTTTATTAGAGGTACTAAAATGCAGACTTCTTACTCACTGACTTCATCTTTCTAGTTTTTATAACCAAGAAAGTTGCAATACAAAGTGTACTTAAACTTTCTCAGTGAGCCATCCCAGCCTAGCCATACGTGAATGGGAATGCTGTTAAATTCCAGAAAGCAGATGTTTATTTAATAAAATGAATATTTACTAATGCTCTCACCCTACCACTAATGCTGTGTTTGTGATCTGAATTTAAGATAGTAAACTCCAACAATTTATTTCTTACAATGTGGTTGAGATCATAGGCTCCCTGGAGGTATACCTTTGAAATCCCTTACATATGAAACTATTTGCATGATATTTGACATGTGTGTGCCAAGAACTGACTGTTACAATGTATTGGAAAAGGCAGAGGGCTCAGAATCAGAAGACTTGGCCAGTGCTGAAGTCCAGGGAGCACCTCGGACAGGCACCCACTCTGACGTCAGACAGCCTAGAGCTGAATTCCAGCACCACAATACAAGTGTTACAACCTGGGCTGGTTACTTAAGCTCTCTGAATCTCAGCTTCTCTGCCCATAAAATGGGAACAACACACAGACGACACAACTCAAATAAGATGCTGATAATAAGGAAACAAAATCACTATTTTGAAAAGATATATGCACCCCTATGCTCATTCAGCATTATTTACAATAGCCAAGATATGGAAACAGCCTAAGTGCCCACGGATGGGTGAGTGGATAAAGAAAACATGGTATGTATCTACAGCAAAATATATTTCAACCACAAAGAAGGAAGTCCTGCCGCTGGTGACAGCAAGGATGGACCTCGAGGGCATCGTGCCGAGTCAGACAGAGAAACACAAACACTGCATGATCTCACTTATAGGTGGAATCTAAAAAAAAAAAAAAACAAATGGAACTCATAGATACAGAAAATAGATTGGTGGTCGCCAAAAGCAGGGAATGAAGTGGGAGAAGTGGGTGAAGTTTATCAAAAGCTACAAACTTCCAGTTACTGGATCCCAGTTACTGGGGATCTAATGTACAGCATGGTGACTATAGTTAACACACTGTTGTATTGGTCTGTTTGCAAGTTGCTAAGAGAGTAGATATTATAAGTTCTTAATGCAAGAAAAGAAAGCGTAACTGTGTAAGGCGGTGGGTGTTAACTGAGCTTACTGTGGTGATCATTTCTCAATGTACACAGATATCAAATCATTAAGTCATGCACCTTGGAATTGTACGATGTTATGCCAATTATATTTCTGTAACACTGGGGATAAAAGATGCTGAGAACAATGCTTGCACAGCGTACCCACCAGCAGAGGGTTGCCTGTAATTATTGGTTCTGATCCTTGCTGCCTGGAGGTCCTTGAGCAAGTTACTTAACCGTTCTGCACCTGAATATCATCATCTATGAAATGGGAGTACTACTACCTGTCAAACCTACACTCTCACCTTGCTGGATCCTTCACCTTCAGACCTCAGGAGAGCTTTCCTGCATCAGAGAGGCCCTTGGAATCAAGCCTTGGCTCAGGCTGACCCACAAAGATAGGACACTTGAAAGGGAAGAGAAGGATTCAGTCAATCTACTAGTTTTGTTATTTTGTCATCAATCTCACGGATTCAGGGCTAGGTCCTAGCTCAGCACATTTGTTCTGCTTTAGGGAGGCTGATGGGCATCACAAGGGCCTCCTCTATTCCTACCCTTCCCTGTTCCATCGGCCTCCATTGGGAAGGACAGGATATCTAGCCCACGTGACCTGCAGCTACTCTGCTTTTGAACGTGTGATAAACAGCCACGTTGTGCATGGCTTTCCTGGCGTGGGAGTTCTCCCCTCCCAACGCCCCCCTTTCTTTGACTGTGGGCCCAGGGAGACTGAGAAAGGACCCTGCTGTGGCCTTGGGGCCAGGCATGGAGCAGGGTGTGGCCCTCAAAACATAGCAAATTGCACTTTGGTTTGAGGACTGGGGAGTATTAATGTGCCCAGTTGCCCAAATTAGAAAATTCATTTTAGCTGTGACTCATTCTTTATAGATCCCCCTACCAAGTCCTGATAACCCTAATTAATTGATATTTGTTCAAAGCAGCACATTCTCCCCAATCTCTACTGCTGTTATGTAAATTCTGGTCTCAGTTTGAGTCATCTGGAACACAGCAAACATTCTCTCCCAGCTCCATCCTCTTCCTTGACATCAGAGGAAGCTTGCTAATTACTTAGCCAGTGGCTCCCCAGCCCCTACAAGATAGTCAAAACCTTGCAGTTGACCCTTGAAAGTTCATCTGTGGCTTTCCTCCATTCCTATGCCATGCTACTTCCCCATTTACAACCTTTGCAGCAACCAAACTGAACCCCTCCCAATGCCCCTAAAGAACCATGTCCTTTTCATAAAAGGTATCTTCCCACCTCTCTTCTCAGCAAGCTCAGTCTTAGAATAACATCTTAAATGTCACCTCCTCTAGGAAGCCCCCCCAGCTTTGTGTGTCTATATGGGCAATCCATACTTTAGTCCCATGGAGCTGGATAAGGTCCACTGAATTTCAAACTTCTGCCCTGTGAAGTCCAAAGCCTTCTTATGGCTTCTATGAATTCCCAGGGATCTGTATTTCCCTTGTCCGCCATCTGTAGCTCCTGCTTCTACTCTTGCTGCCTCTAGTCTGCACAGTTTGACCCAGGTGTGACCAGGGCCATCCTGTAGGGCTATATAGATTGTGCCCTAATCAGGGAACCAAGGTAAGGGGCAAGGAGGTCTGAAAACCAGCCTCTGCCCTGCCCACCTCCTGTGTCCACACAGAAGGGACTTCTTGTACTAATTTGCACAAACGTACAACATGGACTAGCAGTGGCCTGTGCCCTTCCTAAATTTCCAATACAAATCCCTCCTTCTAGCAAGCTTTTGTGATACAGAAGACTGTTTCAATCCCAGGGAGCCAGGGGAGATGAGAATGATAGCACGAATCAAAATCTCCTTGGCGGAGAGTAAGCTAAACAGTATTTTGTTTACAATTTCCTTCGTTTAAACAGTTTTCCTTTTTCCCCACTTCTTCCTACATAATCCCTAACCTCATACTAGCCCATCAGACCTTCTCATCTCTCTCACCTCTGCTCCACTCATCTTCACACCCCTTTCCTTCCTTACCCTGCCACTCCTCTGCCCTCCCTTTCTTTTCTCCCCTTCCTCCTCCTCCTCGTTTCTCTCTCTTTTTCCCATAAACAGCTTAACCATTTTATTTGTTCTTTACTTTTTCTACCACCACAGAGTTTGACCTTCACCATAGTTGGTCAAGATATTTTTGCAAACAAAAAATGTTCATCCCCTAAAAGAAAGCCCATTGATAACTACTGTTAAGATACTGCACATTTTACCTTATTGCACATTTGTCCCCACCCCAGCGTCCGTCAATTCCTTGAGGGTAGAGGTTGTGTTTCCTCGGTGCCCAACATAGAAGATCATCAGTCAACATGTAGATCATCTGGGGCTGATCAAGACCAGGCTCAAGTTCTCACTCTGCCACTTATTAGCTGAGGATTTCAGACAATTACTTAACCTTGTAGCCCTCAGTTCCTTTGTCTATGAAAGCATGAGGACTGGGTGAGGCGAGTGAAGCAGTTGGGATGCAAAATTTAAGGGAGCACTCACAAGTAAGGTTGGCAAAGTTAAAGAGCCTGAGAGTGAGTGCCTCCTTAAATTTTGCACCTGGGGAAGCTTATTTGTCTCACCCTAGTCCTGACCCAGATCTATAAAATAGGGATAAACATGCTTTCTTTCTCATGAGATTATTGTAGGGATTACTTGAAATGCGGTACTAAGCATGCTATCTAGCATATTTTATATTGAGTATTAGTGAGTGTTTTAACTTAATAAGTGTTGTCATTATTATTTCAAGCTGTATTATATAAAATTGCTCAGGAGAATCATTAAGTTTAATAGACTCTATTTAAAAATTAATGTTTAGAGTTGTAATAATTCAAACAAACTTCTAACAGTTTTTAACTGGGTTTAAAAAATGTTGTTATATACACTTTTATTGGCCTACAGATTGAGATATATATATCAATACTCTTTATGTCTCACTGCAAATCATCATATATATATCAATCATTATACTATTAGACTATAATAGCATATTACACTATTAGTAATAGATATTATATTATACTATATATTATACTATTATATATACTAGTATATATATTATTATACTATTATAGAATATATTATATATACTATACTGCATATATTATAGTTTACACTATCTACTATAATATATATTACATTATTATATAGTATATAATAGTATACTATTATAATAGTATAGTTATATATACTATTATACATGTTTTATATATAATATATATAAAATATTGTGTGTGTGTATATAACAATGCCATGCTTCATTGTTACATTTCGGATTATCTGTCCACAGGAATTTTGGGTTATGCCTCACATTTTAAACCACCATTGGCTTTATACATCCATGACAACTTTTTAAAAAATATTGTTTAATTTGCTTTTAGAGAGAGAGGAAGGGAAGGAGAGAGGGAAACATTAATGTGTGGTTGCCTCTTGCGCACACCCTACTGGAAACCTGGCCTACAACCCAGCATGTGCCCTGACTGGGAATCGAACCAGCGACCCTTTGGTTTGCAAGCCAGTGGTCAGTCCAGTGAGCCACACCAGCCAGGGCTGTCCATGACAACTTAATCCAATGACCTCTCTCTCCCAATTGGCATCACAGATGCCTCTCTTTGTACCTCAGTTACATTGTTCTGAAGGATGTACACCTGTCAACTTGTGTATTGAAACATTCTCAGGTTGAACACCTGCCCCAGATGCCTTTGGAAAGTGTGACTCTCTTGGCCAGTGGCTAAGAAGAAAAGTCTCATTGCCTGTCCCCTCTTTGGATTTCAAACATTGATCTCATTCTGACTGATATGCTAAACTCTTTTAAAATTCTCTTTTTTAAAAAATTCTTCCTGACATTGAATTAGAGGGCATTAGGTCAGGTATAATTTTTTATATGTACCCACCAAAGAAAATTATGATTATTTTAAAATGTAGTGAACCAACCCATAAAATTATAGCAAAATTCTAAAAGTGTAAATGTCTGAACTCAAACCGGTGAAATCTTCAGACTAAAGTACCACAGTACTCCCTCCCAGTGGAAAAAACTGAGACCCCCTTCCACCAAGGCTTCCCGTGGTAAAAATTTCATGTCATGTAGCTCAAATCTGAAGTAAGACCCTCCTCAAATACCCTTCAAACTGAGTGAAATTTCACCCAGCTGCTTTCATACAATGTGATGCCAAAGAAACAGACAGGAACTTAGTCATGTTTATGTAGCTGATGGTGATAATGGATGTGTGAGAATGTCAAGCTGACTTAAGACACTGAGTAATGGCAGACAGTACCTGGCACATTGCAAGGTTTCCGTAAATGCTATTATCTGCTCTGTGAGAGAGGCAGAGTACAGAAAGCACACACACCCCGTCATTATATCTATGAGAAACAAATGAGGAAACATATGTAAAGGAAAAAGACTGCTAGAAAGTACACAGAAACATCAGTCATAGTTGTGTTTGCACTGCCAGGATTTCTTTCCCTTTCTTTTTTTCAATATTTTCTCATTTTTCTTGAATGAACATGTATTATGTTTATCACAGAAATAGCATGCGCTGTTATTACATTTTGAAAAATATTTTTGAGAAACTCTATTTTATCTCCTCTCAGCCTTTGCAAGTCAAATACTTTCCAGACTTCTGCAATGTTCGGAGAGAACGGACGTGAGGAGGACTTTATGGGAACTGACAGGGGGCCATCCTCTGGCAATGCGGCTCAGCGCTGTTTTCTTTCTCTCTTCTTTTCCTTTTCTTCTTCCTTTTTCTCTTTCCTTCTCCCTCTCTCTCTCTCTCTCTCTCTCTCTGTAAGTGGAGCTGAATCAATGATTTACAGCTGTGAGAGCTGCCACATTTATTTCTTTATTTTTAAGCAGAAATCCCCATTGCCAATGCTGCCTGTGCAAAAGAAAAACATATAAACATTTAGAAGTTTGTTGTTATTGTTTTTTTAGGCAAAACAAAAATGAATTTATCCTAAAAGCAACCAGACTGTGTGGATCAAGTTTTTCGAAGTCCCTTTTTTGTACACCAATAGATTTAGTAGCCAGCAACTGCTAGAGTCCCTTTGCAGGATCCAAGGAACATAAAGGCATTGACCTTGGTTAAACTCCTGACCAGCCCAGCTAGTGAATAAAGCAAACAAAAATCCCACAACTAAAGCTTGATTTTATGCCCCAGCTGTGGGACAGGATGTGGATATTTTAAAACAAACAAACCAACAACAAAATACAACCACCACCACCACCTGTCAAACACCAGGGCGTGGCTCCGGTCACCCAGAGCTGCACGAGTCCTACCCAATAAATCTTCGAGGAAATACGACCGAGAGCTCCTGGATTGTTACAAAGCTGAGCCACAGCACCCCGGCATTAACGAAAGCTCTGACTCAGGTGGCGTATGTGGGCAGACTTAGCACAGCTTGGCGCCACAGTTGACAGACTTGAGCGCGCTGGCCACTGTCCTGACTCTTTGTAGTAGAAGGTGGAGAGTCAAAATGATTGAGCAGCGCCCACCGGTCATGCCCTCTCACCTGCCTTATCTCATTTCATCTGTACAACAACCCTATGAGGTGAGGAGTACTGTTCCTGTTTTACAGAAGGAAACTGAGGCCCAAAGAAGCAACGTGTCTTGAGGAGAGTCACCCAATCAGTTCTTGGCAGAGCCAGGAATAAAACCAAGATCCCCATGGCAACTTCCCAATAAGAATGGAATGGAATTCCCTGGTATGGAAGATGCTTTCCAGGAACTTCTAATATTAGGACTTCACAGACCTGTTCTTCTTTTTCTCCTCCTCCTCCTCCTTTTATTTATTGATTAGAGAGAGAGAGAGAGAGAGAGAGATGTGGATTTGTTTTTCCCTTTATTTATCCATTCATTGATTGATATTTCTAAAGATTTTATGTATTTATTTTTAGAGAGAGGGGAAGGGATGGAGAAAGAAGAGAGAAACATGGATGTGAGGGAGAAACATCCATCAGGTGCTTCTTGTACTCAAGGACTGAACCCACAACCCAGGCATGTGCCCTGACGAGGCAGTGACCGAACCCATGGCCTTTCACTTTGGGAGAGGACGCCCAACCAACTGAGCCCCACGGGGCAGGCCTCATTGATGGATTCTTGTATGTGCCCTGAATGGGGCTCAAACCCGCAACCTTGGCATTTTGGGATGATGCTCTAACCAACTGACCTACCCAGCCAGGGCCTCAGATCTGTTTGTTACTCAAAAGTTCAAATACCTCAACCTGACTCTGTGAGTAAGAGGATTTCTGCGTAGTTGAAACGTGAAATTATTTTTTAAATGCCACTTTAGTCCATGGTGTGCTTATGTAGGCCTATCACCATAGCAACCATACCTCTGCACACTGCATGGAGTTTGTGACTAGGTCTTAGGAGAGGAGAGGGTGACGCCATCCTGTCTCCAGATGGCGCAGGAATCAGGCTCTGCTGGGCTAACCCTAAGTGGCCACAGCTCCCTCGGCAGGCTTTCTTCTAGCTGGGAGGGTTACGGGGTTAGAAGATGATGGGTAAATATTTTAGGACCAACTCCTCGTAAAAGAACAGGGAGGTCTGGGAGAGGATTTTCCCCAAATCTAATCTATCCCTGGCTGGTCGACAATCTTTAGGACCATGCCAGTTCGTAGTAAAAAGCTAACTGTTTGC